>JANTQJ010000019.1:0-47542 GCA_032989685.1 Arthroderma sp. PD_2
TAGCCAAAGGTTCGATGGGCACAGCAGTGACTGGAACGTCCATCTCGGAAAATGGAGTTCCCTGACGATATGTGTTGTTATCAAAAGTGTATGGGTTGTGCTCCTGAGTTGCTGTGGGCGAGTTCACAACTCGCGCACCCATAGAGGGAGTAACTGTGCGTAGAGCTGATGCTGAATCACTGCTGGAATGAGATTGGTTTGGGATGGTGAGTTTGGGCAGAGATCGGAGCTGGTTGGATACATGAACTGGTTGCTCCTGGGAAGGGAGAGGTGGAAACATTTCCAATGGCTGTTTAGTCGTCGATGCTGGCTCTGAGCTATGCATGTGTTGGAAGCTGAGGAACTGTCTGACATTTTCTTGCGGATCTCGTGGTCTAACCTCGTTCAGATTCTCAGCATTAAGTTGTAATTCGGGGTGTAGGTCAGGGAGTAGACCTGGACCAAGGACATCGGACGAAGCAACGAGGGAGGGCGCGGCATCTGACTTTCGACTGATCTGGGTCATGGCGGGAGTTGGGGGGACGACTTGGTTGGTAGTGGCAACGAGTTCACCGTCTAGGAGGGTAAACTCATTTGGAAACTGCTTCGCAATCCTGGCAAGTTTCCGCTGTCTCTTCTGATACTTAGTACAGTTCTCTCCCTTGGAACACTTATGTGGCTTGGGGAGAAGCTGTTCTATAGCAACAATAGAAACAGATTCGGCAGGCGATATGATATCGTCCTCCGAGATAACACGGTTGCGGCGGCCACGTCGTTTGGGAGCAGGCGGACCATGTCTGATTCCACCGTCGGGGGAAGCAGATGTGGTACACTCTGGTGACTCAATCTTCGGCAAAGGAGGACTGTTTGACATGGAAGAGTTGACCCGTGCTAGCTCCGGCATCGAAGAAGGATCAGAAGCGGTCCGTAGGTTCTGGATCATGTTCATTAGGTAGTGACGCTTGCCAAAGGATTGAATATCCAGTTCCTTAAGGTCGTCGAGGTGTAGGTCGAGAAGAACGGCGCCGGAGATATCATTTTGGATGAAGCGTTCGACCAAGTTGTCCTCCACACCTACCTCGTACATCCATTCTGCGACTTGGGTCGGCGTCCAACTTTGGACAAAGGAAGCCGAGTTGTTGGGTTTCGAATGAGACATACTGCTAGACGTCCTTGGAATCTCGGCGACATGAGCTGGTTCGGAGGCTCTTCGTTCTTGTGGTACCCAAATGGGGATCTTGGTATCTTCAAGTGATACGGGAGACATCGACAGTTGCCAATCATCGACGGTAGACTTTTCGAGCATCGTGCTGTCCATGGATCCTCTGAAGAGATGGGGCCCTGAGGGACCTTGGACTGGTTTACTTAGCCTCCGTGGTGGAAGCTCAAAGGACCTCGCCTCATAAGGGCCAGGGGTTGGTGGTTCATCTGAGAGCGACAAAGTAGTAGCGCTATCAGTTCCAAACTGGATGGTCGTTCGTTAGTGAACCCAACGGTCTCTCCTTACAATGGCAGCCTTGACTAGACTTACTGATTCTAAACTTCGTCGTGGGGATTCTGGGTCGGAATACTCGGCCTCGTAGTCGAGGTCTTGGATCTCCGTTGCTTCAGATAGAGGTCGAGAGTTGAAAGACGAACGCTTCATGATGTAGTCCATCGTCTGATTGTTGACTGGCGGAAACAGCTGCATACCGCTCTGCGGCAGCGGTGGAATATAAGTGTAGTCCTGTGCGAGTATGAGTAAGTGTCACCTCTAGAGAGTCGCCATTCGAAAGCTGACTTACCATGATGCAGATCCGCAATCACAAGTCGAAGAGGACGAGGCGCAACTAAGGCTTCTTTTTTTCAGGTAAACGTTGACATGTGTGTCGAAAGCGTCGGATAATCTGCCACTTGGCTAACTACTGATAGTTGTTGAGTGCGATTGTATGTATATATGCAGGCGAGAGACAGATCAACTGTCGCCAGGCTGGTCTATAATCTAGATCGGGGGTATGTAAGGTTAAACAGCAGCAACTGAGCAGCAGCAAAGTATGAAGAGTGTGAGACCCAGGAAAGAGATCTCTAGATAGGAATATATCAGAACCACGTCGTGATTATAGATTCCTTCCGCTGCTGGCAATCGAATGTTCGATCGAAGGGGGCGGGGAGGGGGGGCCAGCTGCGTGATGGGGGTCGAGGATATATATCTTTTTTTAGGACTTCGTATGAAGGTGCAGCCCTTGTACATTCACGTACGCACATCCGTATCGTATTGAAAGTGAGATAGAGTTCCAGGGTAGGGGGTGGAAATCCTTGTCTAGCGGGTGTGATGTGATGGCTCTTTCACACCGGGATGAAACCAGATCTCTCTCTTCCTCTTGATGGAGGGTGGGAATGGACGGAATATAACAAGAGACGGCGCTTGGAGAAACGGCGCAACCACCCGCCCCCTCCATTAAGTTCATTTACTTAACGTCCGGAACGTGCTTAAAAGGAAAAAAGAAAAAGAAAAAGAAAACGATTGTAAAGCGAACTACCAGCGACGTTTGTGTGTACCACCGGTGTAAAGGCCTGTACCTTTTTGCAACGTAAATGTGGCTAGCAGATACTGCTCTTCTCGCTTATAACCACTCACAGGGGAGGGATCCCCAGCACGCGGAAGGCAAGTATATTCGAGTAACCATACTCTGTATAATGCAGCCGATAAATACTACATTAACAGGTTGTATGTATAATATATGGGCGTACCGAGGCCGAAACATTTGCCCTGCACCAGCATACTATAGCTCGAGGATAGGATGAGGAAGTACGGAGTACTGGCTGTGACAAGTTCTTTGCCTGTGCAGGGTGCATGCATCAGGTACACTGGATGTATACCCTATCCGAGTACTTCATAGGCCAGTGGTTATCATGCCTGCAACAATGTCCGTGTTATATGGGGAAAAGTGCAGAAGGGCCGCAGCAGGACGAAGGTAGAAAGAAGTGGACGGGCGGGACAAGGGTGACGAAAGCCAATATTAGCTGCATATCCCAGCGCCAATAGAGGACCGGTGGCTTTCTCTGGGCTGTCCATCGCCGACATCTTGTTGGATAGAAGCGAAGAAGCACTCTGCGGCCAACCAGGCGGGCTATCAACTAGCTCCTCCCTTACTCCGTACTTGCGTATGCGTATTGTAAGAAGAAAGTGGCTCCCTCTCTCTCTCTCTCTTGACAAGGAGGCCTCGCGCGATGCCCTGCCGTTGCGGAGCCCCCCTATATTCACCACCAACTAATGGTCAAGGGGGGAGGCGAGGGGGCCGCTGTCTTGTCTCCCTGCTGGGCGCTAACCTGAGGTCGCAGGCCGTCTGCAGCGGTTGATTGGCTGCGGACGAGGGTCATGATGTGATGATGGGCTTTGCTCCCGCATATCTAGACTGCTCCTCACGACTTCAGATCACAAAAATCAGGCGAGCGAACAAAGCGATCGATCGAGCAGCTATAAGCAGCTAGCTGGTTTGGTTAGCTACATAAGAACGTCGCTTCCAGGCCTGAGAGAGGGCGAGAGAGGGTATCATCTGCTCGTTCATCCATCGCAGTGGAAACCAACAGGAAAGCAGAAGTTGATTGTTGCCCTGTGGTTGACTTTGCAATGTCCTCTCGACTGCGGTCGCCGGCCCCCCTCACTCTGCTTGAACCGGGGGGAGGGCGATGTACTCGGATCTGCCCGGTCTACAAGGCCTTTGCCTCAGGTTGTTTTTTCCCACCCTCGTTCGCACGTCTTGTTGTATACACGGAGTACGTTTGTATGCCTCGGGTGCTTCAGTCTGCGCCAGCCACTCTTCCCCCCTAAGCGCCTGCAGGGTCTCATTAATATAATTACATTGTTTGTCCTTTTGGCGGGAGATCAATGGCTGGCGCAAGCCTCTTTTTTTTTCCCTTCTCTCCCTTCCCACTTGTCTCGCTCTGATACTTCCGTTCTCTTGATGACGCTGGCGATCGTGATCCTAGCGGTGGGGGCCCGACGGCCGCATGAACAAAACCCTCGACCAGTTGTAATTTGTTCGCAATTATCGTGCATTGCCGTATCCTTCAGGCGAAAAAAGCCAGATATAATCTTGACTAATCATGATGCTTTGCCTGGCAGCGGTTTTTGCACGGGAACGTGCATCTCACAGTATGTATATGCAGGAATGGTGCATTAATTAGTTTGGCCGGGTACTGGAAGAACGAACTGAGGGTAATATGAATCAGGCCAATCATCCTGATCTTGCAGGCATTTCCTTTGTCCACAGCTGTTGGCCTGCAGAATGTACCTTACTGGTCGCTACCAGGTTCGTTGCAGGCGGTTACTCGGGCAACATTTTCCTCTCTCTCTCTCTTCATCCTGTCATGGCGCATTGCTTTTTCTGGTAGATACACTTTCCAGAGCGAAAATCAATGCGCCCAGGAAGTTACTTTCCATCGATTGATCTGCTGTGTACGGCATATATTGTTCGCATCTCATAGGCATTGTGCAGAATATAAATTGTCGCTGCATTCCCCCCCTCTCCCTGACTGAACGCTATTCTGCTGCGAGCGTCGGCAAGCGGCGCCAGCACATAGATGCGTCCTCTGTATACATGTTTGGCATGGTACAAAGTGCTGGACGGCCTCGGGCATTGCTACGGGCAAGGACACCCAAGGACGACAGACAGCCAGACCGGAGGCCGGGGAGAAGGGCGCTATTCGAAATTTATTTCTGTACGGCTCCCATTTCCCTATTGATAGCCCTTTCGGGCGAAGAATGACGCATGCTAGCCTCGTTGCTGGGCAGCTGTGTTCAGGCAAAGTGTGGACTCTTTTCTTCATCACCGTCACCACGTTATATTCCATCTATCTTGCTCCCTGTTAAGGCTGTGTTCTGCTATAGCTTCGTTCATTTTCCAATGGATAGAGTAGCCCGTGCATCGATCCTGAGACATACATAGTTTACCGAGTATGTTCATGGCAGTGCAAACACGGAGTAGACTGTGTATATATGTCTCTTATCTTTTGTTGAATGTGTTGGCTGTTCCCTTTCCAGGATAGTCGCCCGAAATAGAGCATCCCCCAGGTTTGTCTGAAGAGCTGTTATCTGAAGAGCTCGGCGTAGTGCAAAACTAACTCATGGGTTAAGCTAAATATACCGCCCATGCAGACTCAATAAATGTTGGATGTCTCATCAGGCCATCGTCAGCAGAGGAGGCCGCCTATCCAAATATGGAAATTAGTTCTCACGTTAACAGGCATGAAGACATAATTAACAAAAATGATCGAGAAGAATGTTTTTGAATACGCCCGAGTTTAACTTTGCAGGAAGTACTCCGTATGCAATTCCGTACTCGGTACCGCGTAATACTCGGTGTGAGCGATACCGCATTCTCCTGCCTCGGGTGAAGTAAGTGGCGTTCCTACCAATGTCCTGCTGATCACAGGAAGACCAACGCTTTGCATAGAAAAAAAAAATTCGCCAGACCGAACGTAGCAATTGGACTCCGATGGCTCGGTCCTCACTCTCACACCCTTGAGCAATCTGTAGGGGATTTTGCCACAGGAGCACTCTGTAAGCTGTGGTGGAACACTCAGGTGACCTTCTATACCGCTTCATTCGCCGCCGAAGCCGTTGAAACCTCTTGGGTGAGAGATTAAGGGGAAACGATGCACGAGGCGCTTATGACGTTGGCGGGCAAAGCTCAACATCGGGGAGTACAAGCCATGTGGAGTACATATGTATATTTTGCCATACATACGGAGTATACAGAGCAGGCGAAATGGAAATCAGAGAATGAGAGTACTCGGATTTCATTATACTCTTACCTCAAGGATGTTTAGTGATCACGGCTTGAGCTTTGCGCCTGCATTCTATAGGGCGTATTTGCGGGATATCGCAGATTCATCACTTGGCTGGGAGTTGAGTTGATGCAATTTACGGCGCCTGGGGGGGGCAATAGGGAGCTGCAGCTGCCCTATTAGTATGCTGAATATGCTGGCTTGAGGCATATCATATGCGGCGCATTAAGATATGCCTGTAGCATCGAGGGGGCAGGACGTGATGCTGGAATACGCTTCCCATTATTCATTTTGAGATGCACGCACGAAGCACTTATCACTTGCTCATAATTAATTGCGGGATAATACTCGAGAATGGAGTCGAGATCGAGGCGCTACTCATACCTAGAGAAATAACGCCTTCGCCCCGTAAGTATGTTTGATCGAACTGATTCTCGCCTATGAGTTCGACAGCATGAATCGGCCAAAGCTTGGTGTTACGTCTAGTCGAGTGGGGTATCTAGGAAGAACGCAATCAACGCCCTTTCCCCTCTTTTCGTGTATATGAGGAGTCGGTGACTGCTTCAGAGGGCAATGTGGCATGTTAGCTAAGTGGAGCTGCCAGATAAATGACGGGATGTAGCTAATGGCTAGAAGTAGTACATGAACAGACCCTTACTTCTTCCCTCTTCCCTGTTTTGCTATAGTAATGATGCATCTCAGGTCATGGCCAACGAACAATTGCTTATTCGAGACCTGGTAGCTGCGATTACAGCTGACAGCGGTTCTATTGTGCTGTTTCAAAGCGCGACGAGGTGCAATGTGTGTAATCTGAGAATCGCCGTTCCTTGGATGTAGATCGTGATACGTTTGTAACATGCTCAACGTCTAGATGCACCTTTATCTCGAAATGAATATTCGACATGTATGTCATCATGACATACAGAATCTGTCACATCCACAAGGGTTCCTTGGGGAATTGGGTATCATGTTTCCGAGAATTCGGGTACCCGCCTCGACGGCGGGGACTACTGGGGAAGGTATGTATACTTCGAAAGGATATATGTACCGGATGCAAGGAGATATATACTGGGTGTATATAACTCGAGTACCATGACTATAAGAGAGTATGTCTCTGTCTCGACATCAAGGAACAGGGTTCGGCCTGAGATATCACGATGTATGTCCAGGCATTTGGCGGTGTATGGTATAAAACTTGACATATAATCTTCCGGCTTACCAGCCATCCAAGGCAGTGGATGCGTTAAAACTTTCCCTTCCAACCTAAATCAATATATTCCACATATGTCATAACCATCTGATGGTGATTACTGTCTATTGCTGGAACTGTTTCATTTCGCCATTTCTAGGTGAAGTTGCTTGATATTCAGGGAGATTTCTCACAAAGTATCTTACTCAACGCATACATCTCTGGAAAGTGACGCTGATTCAGAGTCGCAGAAACGAGTGATTGACTTGTCCAGGAACTGACGCACAAGGTTTTTTATAACCTTGCAGTCGATTTGGGTATGCATATATTATCTTTGTCAGGGACCGAACCTGATTCTCCCTCGATGAAGTGATAAGGCTCTGGCCATTCCGAATAGGATGCCAGTACGGACCAAGTACATGTAAAATTTACCCATCTAAGTCAGCCAACAGAGCCTAGATAGGAATGTGGTTGATAGGCGGGATAGATACCTGAAAATCGTAAGCGAAACCTGATTACTCATGGATTGGGAGAAAAAGGGGAGGCATCTCGGCCGGGTTGTGATCCCCCCGTTTTGCTATCTGTCAACCTTATGATGGGGAAACTGTGAACCTCGCTCCCCGTTTCCTCGCTTGTCTTGGTTTCTTGTGAAGGTTAAAAAGGGGGAAAAAACAAAGTCAGGTGTGGGGAGCTAATTAACTCGTATTTTCCCCCCTCTTGGAGGAGTTAATACAAGTTAATTAGTTGACATTTATAAATAGATATTGGTTAAATTAACAGCTAATTTCCACTCCCGCAAGGACCCGAACCTTAAATAATAGAGTTAATTAACTTCAATTAGTGTTGCTATAATTAAATATAATTGTTGCTAATTATGGACTCTTATAAATGATTTGTTGATCATCGGGTCTCCCACTAGCGGGGACGCTCCTTTCGCGGGAGCAACATTCGACATCGAGAACTTCGGCATCAGGGGTCTCCCATTGGCTGTGTATATGTGAATATGCAAGTCCAACGGGAGTCGTCACATTGCCAGTGCCCGCTGCCAAGCTGGCCCACCAAGTCACTGTGACCGACGGCGGCCTTGGAAGCCTGGTGGAGTAGAGGCGGGCGCCGTCGAGTGATATCCTGTACTCGATACCTTCACAACGCGTGATCTCGCCTTTTTTCCTTATTGTCACCTCTTGTCGTGCATGAAGATCCCGATGCTCCACATACATCACATCCACCTTCCCACCGCGACCTTGAATCATCGCCATGCATGTCACCCCAACCACCTTACTCCGTCCCGAGCTTCTTTGACTGACTGAGGGTAGGCGGGAGAAGTGGATTCCAGCTCGGGCGATCGAATCACATCCCACCATTCCGAAGCTTGGCGCACTTTATGTCGACCAACCTCTTCTCTTGATCGAACTGCTCGCGCTTGGTTGGCTCGCCCGTTCAACTCCCCTCGAGGAACGATTAACCGATGGGGAAGAAAAGTTCCTTAATTATTGTCCTTGGCGGACATGGACTTTGCCCAGGGGGTTCACGCTCCGAAATATGAGGATGCATCCTGAATGTACGACCCATCCAAAGTGTGCCTGGTTGTAATGGCAACAGACAGATCAGGGCCTGGTCTATACTCGGCCTCCATATACGAGTTTTTCTTCCAACAAAGTACCCCGTACAGTCAGCAAGCATGTCTCTTTGACCCCCGGCTGGTTATCGCCAAATGCTACCGGGGAAACAAGGTAAATCGCTATCGTACTTGGGGAGGATCTGGTCTGGAAGTTTCCTCCATTCTTACCGCGATCCCTTCCCGTCTGGGGATATGGAGTAAATTATTCACTCTAACCGAATAAGGAGCCTGATAGCTCGCAATTTCGATCAACTCTCCTATCTAGGTGGCCAGAAATGAAGAGCCGACCGAACAGTTCGCCACTCTGGCGGCCAGTATACACGATTCGATGCGGTATACCACGCTAAGTACCACCCAAACTAGGAATGGTCGATATTGACGAGCATCCTCCAGGGACAGCACTTCGAGGCTCTGATTTGCTGGAGATCAAATGGGGTCACTCTTGAGCTGCACCTCCTCAAGCGGATACATCTCCCATCCAGCCTATCCGACGCTATTTCACACCCCCATGCTGCACACCCCCCGCTGTACCCTTGGACCCATAATACCCTGGTCATCAGCATGCTTGTGCGCAACGAAATTCGACCAGGGCGGCTCGCAAAAATAGGACTGGCCAGTCAGTCTTGCCAAGCAGTCTTCCTTGCATAATCCTTGAGCTCCCATGGTGGACTATTTGCTTCTTAGTTCCCATTTGAGTTTGGATCTCCCAGCACCCTCTGTATCAATGGGTCAAAAATAGAAACACTCACCCGGAGAGTTAGCGCATCTCAGTATCATTATTAAACTAATCCTGCCCGCAGCATAATCTTTTAAAGAACATAATTAATCCCTTTTGTTCGTCAAGGCTTCACCTGTCCGCTGTCGCTAACACATTCTTTTTGATCAATCTCCCTGCCGGTCAGGTTCAGAGGTTATCTAATACTCCCTTCAGTGACACATCCTCGACTTATTTACCAGGGACAAAAGCCATCTTTTTCTCGTTGCAACCGTTTTACTTTCACTGCTAACCGTCGCCGTTCAAAATGTCTTTCGCTACCATCGCTCCGTCTCCCAAATCCTCAGTTTCGTCCCCAGACATGGCCAGCTCTATAGAACCTCTCAAGCCAGCATCCAAATCTTCAAAGAAGTCGTCGCGCAAGGTTACAGGAAGGTCGTCGTCTACTTCAACAACGCAGGGAAGCACCAGTGTTAAGAAGTCAGAGAAGCTACATCGACGATCTCGCTCGGGTGTGTAGAGCCTACTCCCTCTCCCAAAGGTCACCGGTACCTGCATACTAACAACTAAACACAGGTTGCTTCACATGTCGCCTGCGACGTAAGAAGTGCGATGAGGGTCACCCTGCATGCCGAGCTTGCAAGAACCTCAAGCTAAGATGTGAGTACGAGCGACCGATGTGGTGGGGCAACAACGAACAGAGAAAGTCGCAAAAGGAGTACATCAAGGACCTTATCAAGAGCACCAAGATGAATGAAAAGACCGTTCCGTGCCCTCGCCAAACTTGCTGCACATACAGTCCTCCTAGCCTCTCTCATTCAGCCCCAACCCCTGAGGCATACCCGGAGACAATGGTACAGACTCGCGACACTTCTTTGGAACCTCCTTACTGCTTCGACGGAGAGTCTAGCCATGTTCACATTCAGGACTTTTACGATCCATACGCTCCTCAAGACCAAACATCGCACTTGGATTCTACTGGCTATTGGTCTGCTCCTACCCCTTACGAGGTTGATATCAAAACTGAAAGCGAACTGTACATCAATGACATTCCAACTCGACGGGACTCGTCTACTTCGACTTTCAACACATTTCAGCCTCCGCTTGCCCATACCATGCTACCTTCATTTGTCGAGGACGACTGGGCGCAACACGATGTTTTCGAATCCAAGGGCCTGCCAGAGCATGACTGCTTCGAGTTTTCCCACGGACCTTCAGGCGTGCCTTCTGTTCAAGTTGAGGATGCCGACCGCCATCTACTAGATCACTTTTTCGAACATGTTGCCAGCAAAATATTTCCTATCCTGGAAACAAGGAAACGAGGAGGCGTCTGCACAGATGTCATACTTCCTGCGATAGAATCGAACAGATGTTATCTACACTGCTGTCTAAGTATCGCGGCCGCTCACCTGAAGTCAACGCAGCGAGTCTGCGGCGATCTCATCGACAACGATATTCTCAAGCATCGGTACCAAGCAGTTTCGGAACTATGCTCATCTCTTAACCAGGATACCGACCATTTGCAGATCCTTGAGGCAACTCTCAGCATGGCTTTCTTCCAATGTGCCGTAGGCCGCTCAAATGACTCTCTACCTGACGTCCCGTGGCACCAGCATTTCCAAGCAGCCACAGGTTTAATACACAAGCTAGACCTTCCACATCGCCTTCTAGAATCCGATCACGGAACAGTTCACCCACCATTCAGCATGAGCCTAGCTGCTTGGATTGATATTCTAGGGTCGACAATGCTTGGACAGATGCCACAGTTTGCGCATACCTACAGGACCAAACTCTTTGGCGGATCTAGCGCTGGATTGTCTGAGCTAATGGGATGCGAGGACCGAGTGATGTACTTGATTTCAGAAATTTCTTGCCTCGATGCTCTCTGCATTGAGGGCCGAACTGACCACTCCAGCGTCTGCGGCCACGTCACCAACCTTGCCCAACAACTCGACCACACAGAGCCACCACCGGGATCGTTGGTTAAGCCATTCTCTGAAGATGGGGTCTTACTGCCGCAGCAGCTTACAAAGAATATCACGGCCCTTTTCAGAGTTGCCGCTCGAGTTTACCTTTGCAGCCTTGTACCTGGATCCCGGCGTGACGAACCAGGCACTCTTAGCCTAATTGCACATGCTGCCGAGCTTCTTGACCTCATTCCTAGCGGACCAGAAGGCTTTGATACCTCCCTTGTCTGGCCTTTACTCATTTGCGGCTCACTTTCAACTCCTGGTAGCACATTCCGTGATGCCCTAAGCAAGCGCATCGAGAAGATTGGTGAGCAGGCTGAATTGGGTAGCTTTGGCCGCATGGTATGTGTACTTCGGGAAGTGTGGCGTCTTGCAGACGAAAAGGCTGTGGCAGAAGCACAACAGCCACCAACTTCTTCCCCACCGCATGACGGGGAGCACGCACAGACAACGAGCCGGAACATTCACTGGCGGGATGTTATGCAACAAAACGGCTGGGATTTCCTCCTGATCTAATTCTACTTTGTCTGGATTGATACCGGACACGTTGATACTGAAAACGAGGCGATGTCTTACGATAATTAGTCTTTGTGGGAGTTTGACACTTTCACTAGGCAAAGGAGCCGGTACTCCTTTTACGATCATTTACAGCGATATTGAACGACCCAGTAGATCTGGGATAGCGACACTTCTACTCAACAGAAGGCATTATGATGGATCCTTCTATATACATAATTTTTATTCATTATACCCCGTTTTAGCTCTATGCGACTTGTTCGTGACCCTGCGTCGGTCTGGAGAGATTTACCTTTAGCGTTTGAAACCCTTCCTACGATTATGGGCGGCTAAGCCTCACACTGCATAATTTTGGGGGCTGTTTCCGATTTGCAAGGGCCAATTCTATTTTTTTGGGGGCCCGATTGATCATCCCCCTGCTCTGCTCTGCATTGCATAGCGACGGGTGCACCCTTCAAGGATGGAAGTGGTGCGCCGTCTTTTTTCGCCTTGTTACGTCTGTCACCTGCTTACTTTACCTATCACTCAATGTACTTTTAAGCTGAGATACCTTTATGCATCATTTGGCTACTAGGGATAGACATATGTGGGTTTGGAACACATGCAAGGATGTTTAGGGGGTAGCTCCCTCCTACACTCAGCTTACAATGAGTTAACCAGTGCCTTCAATGGCGAATAAATAAAAAAACAAAAACATTTTTAAATCACTCTTCCACGTAAGCTTTGTTTCAAGTATCTGAGTAAGACTTGTCATCCACTTATATCATCAACGTTCGTTATCGCTAGTAATTCGATGGCGCTGCACACCCTTGGGCTTGAGCCGAAGCGAGAGCCTCCTTTTGCCTGGCAAACCCTGACGTTGATGCCACATCTACCCGATATACGATAGGAGAATAAATGCGTAACGTTGTACAACGCGGGGAGAGTTATCAGTTTGTCAAATATAGGGGGTTGGAATAAGGGGTTGGTTGGGGTTACTAAGCTCCCGATGGGTGTATCAAGAAACATTTTAGATTTTAGCTAGTATGTGGATCGACTGGCCCAGTGGTTAAGGCGTCCGCTTTACATATAAAGACCGCGGAAAATCGCAGGTTCGATCCCTGCGTCGATCATCATTCACATCCCTTTTTTTTTTATTAATGTCATTTCCCTTCTAGTTAGTATAAACGAACGGAAAGCAAAGTGAATGAATGGCATAGAGCTACGAAAAAATATAGTTTCCGTTGTAGACATCTACTAAGGCACCATGGTAGTAGAGCGGTTACTGCGCACACTCAGGGGAAGTATAAAAAGTGCCCCTTATGTGATAATAACCAAATAGACACAGTATATATATATATATGTCAAGGTCTCAGCTTCCCTTAGGTAAAAGTAATACCAGGTTGCATCAGACCACGGTATATTTCATCAAGAACGTCTCTTTTGCGTTTCTTTTCCTCCTGCTCGGTACTAGCTGATTCCGCATCCAACTCTTCATCTTCCTGGGTCCGGGAAGCCCACGTTCTAATTGTGCCATCTCCATGGGCCGAATATAACTCCATCCCTTCCCCAGATGCACCATTTCCCCTCCAGGCAAGGCCATTGATCCTCGCAGCACTGAGTGCTGTAGGTCTTCCCCTTAATTTCTCTCTAGATATTAAGCCAGGCACACGTAGTTGTTTGATAAAAGTGCCATCACGGATCTCGAACATGTAAATTTCGCCTCTGTCTTCTTGGTCATTATAATTTGGCCAGAGGACCACTTCATGGCCTGGTACAAGGGTTCCAGCGTTGTTGTTTTCAGGGAGAATAAGGGGAGACCGTTCAGCAAGGTGTAGGGAGGCGCTATTGCGAATGCGTGGACCAAAATGGACCAGCGTGTTAGCACCGGTTGAAGCGTCCCATACACGAACACGTGAATCTTGGCCAGCACTTAGTATATGGCTACCGTTTGAAGTCCAACGAACCCCAGTCACTGTGCCATTATGGGCACGGGAGCTAGGATGGTATGGCTTCCTCCTCTGAGAATCACTAGAGTCTTGGGATGGTAGAACACCAACTGCGTCATCCATATCAAGGGAAGCAATTGCTGCATTACGGCCACCCCTCCGGACATCGAAAATGATTACTCGATTATCCTTTGATGCCGATGCGATTAGATGGGGGTTATGAGGCGCCCATGCGACGGAAACAACAGCCGCTGTGTGGGCTGGGAGAGCGTGCGTTGACAGCCCCGACCGTAGGTCCAACAATCGAACAGCACTGTCGGACGTGCCAACTCCAATAAGAAGATGGGATGCTTGATGCGCTGATAATGAGTGAGAATAAGGCGTCGAGTGGAGGTTGAATGTGTGAACTGGAGTGATCTCTGACTCTCCAAGGCTAGAGAGTTTGAGTGTAGTATCGTGTGAAGTGCTTAGGATTGTCGACGGGGTAGGGTCGAATGGGTATATTGAGAGAGAAGTTAACGCATGGGTATGAGTCAAGGGATTCGTTTGTCTATTACACGTTGCTTAGAATCAAGTTGAAAAGCACAGGCTTGTAGGCTGGGAGCGTACTTGGAGACAGAAGCGACGGGTTTATGAAGATAGCTTAGCTCCGCCCCTCGACCCTCTAAGTCCCATAGATGAATGGAAGTATCTGCACCTCCCGAGATCATACTAGAGTCGCCTCTCTTAGCTACTTGCTAAACATATATCCACCTTCGTATCCTGAGTTGTGGGATATATCGAGAATCAAAGTTCAACATACTAGCGTTTCTCATACTGGTCGACTGCCAGAACATTAACACCCGCTTTATGTGCCCAGACCTCATCGGCATTCAACTCTGAAGGATATATATCGGGTATATCTCCAGCTAGATCTACGGATGCTGATTTCGCCGCATGCTGATTGCTCGAAGAGAAGCGGATCCCTGGCGCAGGTGCAAGGGCATGGACAAGACGAGCGCATTGTGCAACGTGAAATTGAGAAGGTTGAATAGATCCCTGGGATCTATTGAAGATGTATGAATTCATTCATTAGGGTATGTCAGCTATGTCAAGTTAGATGACGTTTGTTGTCCAAAATGCGGCTCAAGACGAGCGTTGATGTTAATTCTTACTAAGCAGCCTTGGCGCTCTTTTTTGGCAGCTTGAGCTCGGAAGCTTTTTTTATAGATTCGCGGACTGAAACCATCAACCACAGCATGATGGCCCTGGATAGAGAAGAGGACGATGGATCAGTGGGGGCAGGAGCGATAGAAAATACAAAATCAAGGAAAGGTCCGAAAATTCGACATGCAAGTGTTTATGATGCCGTTGCAGGTAAATTTTATCTCTCCCGTTCCATAAAAGACAGCATTGTTACGCGCAATTGACTCACAGTTTGCATAGGGCGTATCTCGACTGATAAATCGTATAATAAATCCTCCTCCGTCGCTAACAACTATCATGGTACCTCGTCGACACGAATATTTCCAGCGGTACCTCCGGAAGAAGTCTTGTTTCGAAGACAAAACGCTCCTATAAGATATATGGAAAATGATTTCTACTTTGCCAACGAAAACATTCCCGACGATCAGCCTTTGCCGGACTCCGACTTGCTAAAGGCTATTCATGCGTATACTTCAGACCTGTATGGGAATGGCACGGTTGACCGCGGTCAATCGGCATGGCGCAGCATGGACGAAACTGCTTTGATAGCACTTGGTTTCTTGCTCGAAGAGGTAGCTACGGAGGCCCTTGAAGAGACGGGAGATATGGTTTTTGTGGAGGGCGAGGTAGCCTGTGATTCCGAATCTGTGGTAGAGGCTTCTTCTGTGAGGTCTCGCCAAACGTCCGTTTCTGCCTTTAGCATGCGGTCTAGGATCGACGGGTATAGTAGCGGTGGTTTTGATGACGAGCCGGCCAAATTGGTGAGCCAGCACAAGAAAAGGAAACGACGCCGGTTGAATAGCGTGTCGTCTAAGAGGTCTGGCTCTGAGCGACCAGCTGCTTGATCGTCCACAATTGTCGGAGCGACACATTCATTTACACGACATCTAACCACCAGGATGCAAGCATCTATCCATTTGGATGAAGTATCTCTTTAGATGTGGAAGGGTGCGCGTTTATTCAGGGCGAGGAGGCCCCATTTTTCTGATACACAGCTGCATCAGAATTAATGGCAACCACTTGACAACCCATAGATACCTACCCGGCAGCAGGGCTGTGTCTAAGATTTGGGTATGGACTAATCACGTTTATACTACTGGGGCTGGGCTATGTATCTTTGCCCAGTGCTTGTTACTCCGCGTCCAGAGGTTTTAAAGCGCGTAATATACCCTTTCTACGTACTAGACTATTTGCTGGATGATACCATACATGAAAAGGACTGGTTTGAAATACCGATGGAGATCTTTTTGTCTTAAGATGTGGGATAACTGTGTCCCATTAGCAGTTCTATAATACCCTTGGCCTGCTCTCGCCTGTATTTCGAATCGTGGGTACTGAGATATCATTATATCCGCCTTTCATGCCACTACTCTATCATTCCTATAGCAGAGGGAGGCGGGTTCAATGGCGAGAAAGGATAGAGCAGCTGTCTGTATAAGGTTGTCCCACCACGGAAGAGTGTCCGGTTTTCGTCTTGCGCAAAAGGAACATCGACATCCTCCCGCCACACGCGTATCACTCTCGACTCAGCCCGGACCTGACTACTGGCTTATCTTCATTATCTCTACTAGCTTTCGGCCTATACTCTAAAACTAGATATTTGCCCAACATGGTTAGTCCTGTAAATGCTCGTGGAAGCTTTATTTGACCCATTTAGATTACACGCGTTTACTAACACCTGGTCACCAGGCACCAAAAGCTGGTATATCCGCCGCAGAAAAGCAACGCCGTATCTTGGCCTATCTTCAAGCATCTCGAACATGCCACACCCTCAAAGACCTAGAAAAGACGCTCCCTCCCGTCGCATCGATCAACGGCATGCAAGTAAAGGATCACATCCAAGCATTAACTGATGAAGGCCAACTTCACGTTGAGAAGATCGGGAGCGGGAACTGGTACTGGGCGTGGAGCGGCGAGGAGAAGAAAGCTCGTGGGCAAACGATGGATGGCTTAGTTAAAGAAGTGGAAAAAATACAGAAATCTACTGGAGAATTGGAGGTCAAGATCAAGGCTCTCAAGGAAGAGCAGCGCCTTGACGAGCAAAGAAATCAGAACGGTTCTCGGGAAGAGAACGAGAGGGAAAGGGCGGCATTGGTGATCAAGAAAGAGCAGATTGAGATTGAAATTGCTCGCCTCGAAACCGAAATCAAGAAGCGTGTTCAGGGGGATGGTGCAGGTTCCATTGCACAAAAGGAGGCCGACATTGCTAGGTGGAAGCAGGAAACCCAAGTGTGGACTGACAACATCTACACTCTGGAGGCATACCTGAAGAAGTTGACAAATGGTGATAGGGAGATTTTGGATGCTGTGAGGAGGGAGTGTTACGGTCTAGCATATGTTGAGGGAGAAGGGTTGGCGGACCTTGACTTCTGATGGACCATATCCATCTCAGTGTCAAATAAACCCACCTAACCTAGGTACTAATAATCATGTCCATCTACTCCAAATATGCTCATACCTAATTTAAATCGGCTGTGAACTTAAGAGTTCCCTGCGGTTATCTACCATCCCGCCCCTTTTGGGTTTCAGCTGTTTGGCCCCCCTTCGCTTATTAGCCATTCGCAATTTTCGTATTCTCCTCTTCTTTGCAGCTCGTAGGAGACTAGCTGATCAGAGGGATATTCAATGGGGGTGGTTAGAGTTAGTTAAAGCCTAGGGAGTTAAGTGCCTAAGAAAGTAAAGCTTTAAGAAGGTCTGCCATTAGAAAACAATTGCGAGTTTTTCTATCTTTGGTCTACAGTACAAAACTAGGTGTATGATTCAGAAGGCTACAAACTAAAGCAGGGGCATCCGAGGCGGTTCTAAGTAGATTTTTTAGCCACCCGCATCTCTTCTTTCATCCTTGTAATTGTCCCACTGCCACCATATACCAGGCCGGTGTAAAGCATAGCAACATCCGCGCCAGCGTTGATTGCCGCACAGGCCTGCGTTCCGTTCGTAATACCCCCGGAAGCAAAAATAACTTTTCGGGGACCAACTGCGGTATCAACTGATGGCACACTCTCCTCGTCCACGGCTGGAGATTTAGGGCCGCCACGTTGGTCAAGTTGAGCTCGGTATTTTGCCACTAATGCCACCGTCCCGTTGAGTAATTGGGGGCCGGAGAATCCACCTGTTTCATGGAGCGTGTTTTGCTCTCTGTTAGACAGAGCATAGCCTTTGGGCAACGCTTCAGGTCTCCGGTTAGTAGTATTTCCAACAATTACCCCATCGACCCCAGCGTTAGTCACAGCATCACAGATCCCGCTTATCTGCTCATCTGAATTCTCGTCCGGGCTGACTTTAACCATTACAAATGGCTTGACCTGGCGGTGAGCTCGCTTTGCTGCTTGAACGACACCAGTCAATATCTTTGTTAGTGGCTCAACACGCTGCAAATCCCTCAGTCCTGGAGTGTTGGGGCTAGAGACATTCACGACCAGTATATCAGCATATTTCGCCAATCGGTCGACGCAGTAGACATAATCTTTCTTGATAGCCTCAATGTCACCATCAAGGGTAGTTTTGTTCTTCGCAACTTGCACTGCAAGAAGCTTGCCCTCCGTTAAGCTCCCTGGAGGGACACCGGCCTCTCCATCAAGGACCCGCTGTTCAGCAGCATCGCCTACGCCAAAGCCTTCGGAATAGGCGAAATCACGAACTCGTTGTTTGAGTAGTAAAGCCATATTATCTGCTCCCTTCGAATTAAGCCCATATCGATTGATTAACGCGTTCTGGGAAGGTATACGGAACACACGTGGCCTTGGATTGCCTGCCTGTGGGAGAGGAGTAGTTCCTCCGACCTCAACAATTGCTGGGCCAAGCTCGAATAGCTGGGATGGAATCTCCGCGTCTTTATCGAGTCCGCCAGAGATACCAATTGGGTTGCATAGCGTGTATCCGAAAACCTACGATGAAACATGGTTAGCATAAGGGGACAATTGACAGATCAACAGCAAGACAACCCCGCTGACCTTGGTCACCAATTCACCATCCCCATCAGGATTCCCTCTCTCACGAGGATGCAGGCCATATCGGTATAGCGACTTTAGTATGTCGACTCCAAAATGATGAGCGTCTTCCGCATCCGGATACAGCCATCGTATCATCGGCGGTACTATCCATTGGTGTACTCCTGCTCTTGTGTCTGTGATGTAAATATACCCGCCCAATCCAAGCGCCACGAGCGTAGCCCAAAAAATTCCTCCAGACCTTCGCTTCGGTGGCGGCGTCGCCTTTATCGTCGCGCTCACCGAGGATTCACCCGCGGTGGTGGATGCCTTTCTGGAGTTCAACCATAGATGGGATTGAGCTAGAGGATAGCTTCTTATTATGCGCGATCGCGAGCAAGAGCAGCCGAAGGGTAGTTGCTTTGGAATCATGTTGGCTGAAAGGCAAACCGTCGGCTACCTATCATTTCATGAGCAATTAGCTACCTCTCAATGCTGTTTGTAGTCTCTGAGCTATGGGTTGGCGATGTTATTTTGATGTGCGATTTGTCCAACAGTGTTTCTCGAAGTTGCGCCAAGGAGTTCTTGGTCTGCATAATCACATAAGCTGATACTTACCTATGACGACACTTGTTAAGTAAGCAAGTTTTAGCATATAATTTTGGCTTGCTCAACCTTACTTGTTAGCTATAGAGGATGAAGGAGTGGGCATGTAGGAGTATATTATTAGCTTATAGGCCTGTCCAGGAGGGACACACTAAACGACGAGAACTTGGTAATTTGGCTGGTGTGCACGGAGTAACCAAAAATATGTATTTAACTAGAACTTATTCTGCTTACTCAGCAGTAGGATGGAGATATTTATACGCTACTGCTGGACAGGCTTCCAGCTTTGGCGGTGTCAACCCCAATCCAACTTGGTACTTTTCGGGTTTTGCGCGATCGAAAGCTAACAATAATTCTTCGGGGGAAAGGATGGATATAAAAGGAATAAAGAAGGCTGAAAAAATCTCCAGAAAATAATCAGGACCATTTATTTCGACTCCCCAAACTTTGCCTCATACTCTCCAATAGCCTTCACTTTCTCTGCGCTGGCGCTCGACTCGTCGAATCTGTACGTCAACCAATCTCCGACCAGCTTCTTCGCCAACTCAATACCGATGACTCTCTGGCCAAAGCACAGGACCTGTGCATTGTTGCTCAGGATGGCCCTCTCGACACTGAATGGATCGTGAGCAGTCACGGCTCTGATTCCAGCAACTTTGTTTGCAGCAATGGCCACCCCGAGACCAGTGCCACAGATCATAAGGGCCCGATCGACTTTTCCTTCTTTAATCAAGTGGGCAGCCTCAACGGCGACGTGGGGGTAAGCTCGTTTGTCGGTTGCGGCGGGGACACCAACGTCCGTTATCGAAGCAACGAGTGGGTTTTTCTCTAGATGTGCCTTGATGGCTTCCTTGTAGGAGTGTCCAGCATCATCGCAGGCAACGGCAAGGCGGAGAGGTGGGAGTGAGGCGGCCATTTTGCAGGTTTTTTTCGTTTGTATGTTGGATTGAGGATCTCCGGGGTATATCTTCGATCTTGTTCGCGGAGGTGTGTGTGGATTAGACGGGGTAATTATTATGGGCAGCGTTCATAGAGAAAAGTGGGCAGAAGCATACAGTGGATTGCAGAGGGAGGGAGGTGATGTATTTATATCTGATTCGGCAACACCCTCGGGGTAATAATCAGATGTAGATGGCGTTTTGCTTCACATTTCGCGGGCCAAGCCGTTGTTCGTCTCCATACCAAATAGCCGTCTGCTCCGTTCTCTCGATTACACCCGGCTCCCTGACTGATGGTGCAGGCGGTGGAGTTATATGGAGAATTGATGACTATCCATCTCCACATTCACATTGTCGTCGGAAGGCGTGCAGAGGATAACTTGCTATCCGAGACGGTTGTATAATCCGTACCACCGAACAGATACCGTTATGACCCGATTATTGGTTGTCTATGGGGGCAAAGTAGGTGTCTGATACGTGTTGTTGCATCGAAGATGATGAAACCCCCACCAGTGGACAAGCGTGAATCCCAATATGTCAACTTAACCACCATAACTTTGCCAAAATTCGCGCAGAAACAGATTTACCGTAGCCCAGAGTACTCTTTACCACAAGTGAGGGATGGTTGAAGATGCTTCGAGCTATATAAGAATGGGCTGCCTGGCCACCGGATTACTAGATCAAGTATACCGCTTATCGATAAAGCTTGTTGTTCCATTAGATTGGTGGTTACTAGCACCACCGGAGCGATGCCGATGGAAGTTGGCCGTGGGAGGATGAACGTCTTTCTTTCTCTCTTGCTCGTCCCCCTTGGCTAGTAAGAGCAACTGGAGCCAACTGACAAGGAGAGAAGAGACGAACATTTTACACCCTACGAAAACAGAGCAGGGAAGAGGAAGCATGTTAGCCATGGCCAACGCAACGAGACCAGGGGTGGCATACCCAGCTCTCCCGAAGACGCTCCTAATAATCTCATTGAAGATGTATTTTACGCCTTCGCGGACTCTGGAATACCTACGAGCACTATTAGAGCCCCAGAACGAGATTGTTTGTGCAAAAAACAGATCCAAACTTCTCCTCGCCCTCATTCCCGACTTTCTCACAATATATCCATGCTCCGAGATCATAAGGGAATTCGAAACCAAGCTCGATGCTCAATCAACGAAATTGGCCTCAGGGTCCTCGTCGTTACCGCCTCCTTTCCTACTGGGAGCCCAAGACTGCTTCTGGGAAGCATTTGGGCCATATACAGGGGAGATCTCACCTTCCTGTCTGCATTCGATGAATGTTTCGATAGTCGAGCTCGGCCACGCCGAACGTCGGGCAATCTTCAAAGAGACAGATGAGCAGGTCGGGCGCAAAGCTGCAGCGGCGAGTGCACAGGGTATGGTCCCACTCGTATGTGTGGGCGAAATACCCATCCCTGGCCCAGTGATGTCAGAGACAGTCGGAGTGGCGGTAAAGGAGTGCGAAGTTCAGGTCAAGGCCGTGCTGGATGCGATTCCAGAAGATGCGCCAGTTATCTTTGCATATGAGCCTGTCTGGGCAATTGGGCAGCCAGTTCCCGCAGGAGTTGACCATATTGCTGCCGTGGTCCAGGGAATACGTTCGGTCATCGATAGAGCCCGTCGGGGGAAAGGTAAAGGTGATGTGAGAGTAATATATGGAGGGAGTGCGGGTCCAGGGCTGTGGGGACAAGGAGGGCTAGGAAAAGCGGTTGACGGTATGTTTTTGGGGAGGTTTGCGCATGAAATTGAGGGAGTGAAGAAGGTAGTTCGTGAGGTAGAAGAAAGCCTCGAATAATTCAAAAGCTCGAACCTTGACCTTGCACGCTGAACTTCTTGATCGTTGTAAATTCAATACCTTGGAAGCTCAAAAGCTGGGATGCAACTTCGGAACGGCAAAATTTTCCAAAAAGGGACTCATTCGGATGATTATTAACAAGCCTTATTAACGATTATATAACACAATTACATAATTTAAGCTCTCCCAATCGGGTCAAGATAACGGCGGCTCAGCCTCTCTTCTCCCTTTTCCCCTGGTTCTAACCATCCTTCTCATATTTTGAAGACGGGTTGATACGAGCTTGGTTTACCTTAAAATACCTCTATCTGGAATTGTATCCCGCTGCACTCCAGTTCGATGCCTTTCGCCCTTCTCGAGCGTCAGCATCGAGTTCCGAGTTGAGCCCATCAATGCCTCGAAGATGACCGATCATCATCTTCAGGACTCGTATAAAATTTGTTTTGTTTTGCTTTGAGATTAGGTCGGCTGCCTATCCACCCAATGTGACAATCATGAGGTTTTTGCGCCCTTGATTGAAGGACATGGGCGATCGCATAAGCACTAAGTGGACCACGCCTTTATAAGGTATATAAAGAGTGAGCTGCAAGGCGGCTCAGAGTTCTTACTTTCAGATAAAGATAAAGAGCCTCCCGTTGCTTGTATCGCACCCTCTCATCCTTTGTCCAAGGGACGGAGGTGAGGTTTTCCATGGGATTCAAGATCGCCCAGTGACTCTGTGTAGCATGGATACCATCACGACACTGACGGTTGGCCGGGTATCAGGTCTGATAGCCTTTGGCAACTTTGTCCGTATGTTCACTCATTTCCGCCGTGATCAAGCCGGTTCTATAACTAATCAATGGGCCTCATTTAGTTACCTTCACCATCCCTCTTCTTTTAGCCATCGTTCTTGTGCATCATCTTAGTGACAGATTGTCTGCAGCAACCTGGTAAGCGTTGAACGACAACAAGTTGGTCATATCACCGTATTCTTGAAGTTCTATCCTTACAACATCATGCCAGGTCCGTCCTTGCCCGTCAGTTGCATTCGACGACATGGCCAACCTTGCTCCGGACGGACTCAGCTAGTGGCATGCATGTCTACTGGGGCGTTTCGGTAGTTTCCCACGTCAGTCTAGGTTTGGCAATGCTCGGAGTCCTCTCTGGCATCGTGACGCCATTGGGACTTGGTGATAGGATTCACCCTGCATCGAGCCGATATGTAAACTTTGGATATGCACCCGATCTATCCAGCTTTGGCAAAAATACGATCAGTCGTCCTAACATGCCTTTATCCCGAGATTGTCTTATCGAAACCCGTTCCTGCCCTGGCGCCTTCATTCCTGGATCCGTCATCAACCAAGGCGATGCCAACACCACTGCGAACCCAGATCTCACTTCTACCACAAGGATTCCCACAAATATCACCGACATGTTTACGAGTGCGTCAAAAAATTCGACCATAGCGAGTATACTAGATATCCAGTACCGGTTTTGGCTACCATACACTTCCGAATATTTCGACGATCATAAGCCATATATACGAGGCCAATTGCTGCCCCTCGACTCACTCATCCCAAAAGACGACATCGTTCTAGCTGAGGGTATAGTTGCAGACATGCGATCTGGCGGTATCGGTTTCCGAAATCATAGTGTACCGACCGGGCTACCTTTTGGGGCAGAGTGGGAGGAGGATATCTTATGGGTCGAGCCAGATATTTCCTGCGTTAACACCAACCTCACGTATGAGCTGACTCTGGCTGATACTCTAAACGGGACCTTTTCACCGCCGATTCAAGCAATTGAACTAGTCGATGAAGGCGGCTTTTCAGATCTACGGCACGGAAATCCGTACGATTCCTGGCCGAATATAAATTATGCGTCTCCAGACCCTCGACTCCGAGCGGACCGATCAGCTTGGCTTAGCAACTTCCTCGCAGGCCTCACTTACAATCTTACAGATCACGATTCTGGCGCAACAAATTATGGCTTTAACGTCACCCGTGGGAAGCATTACCCAATTGGGGACGTCCCGTATTTTGCGTCTCTGGATATACAGGCTATGTCTCCCAATTCCGGCTGGCTAAACCTGCCAAGCCTATCACTCAACACCAATGGGAGTCTTACGGTGGGAAATCGTACCATTAATAACTCCGATGATAACATCTATTGGTATTCTGTCGCACTATTCTCTGAGCTGGAACAACGATGCACTGGGCGTTATAGTGATGCGTCAACAAAGAATGATTACAATGTTGAGTGCGGGTACTTTTTTGGCGCAGCTTCGAGGGTAGACAAAGGAAATCCTCTCTTTAAAGAGCCGGGATCAAAATGGAGGACGCCTATATACACGTGTGCGAGTGCAGTCAAGGCCTCAGTTAAGACTGTATCCTTCGTTATGAACGGAACTGCATCACTAGAAACCCTAGTCGCACATAGACTCGAAGACAAAACCTATACTAAACCTGAAGACCACCCCCTCTGGGCTCTGGAAGACTGGTGGCATCCTGGATCCGAGGGCGCCTTTGCAGGGCCGCTTTGGGGTATCGTTGATGATTCCTACAAGGGCACACCGGGCTATAACTTTACTCGAGCCCCTTCACTTTACTTGCCTTTCAGTTACTACAGCCATACATTAACTACCACAGGCGGACCCCTAGATAACCTTGCAGGAGCGGCCATGCCATACGGTATCATGGGGAAGTTATTAAGCAACCAATATTTCGACAGGTTTGAACACGACTATGTCATCTACTCGGGAGCAACTAATGTTGCTCTTGGGAACAAGTGGCGCAGCCTGTCTATGAAAGGAGAAGATACTGCAAAACTTCTTCGCCTTATTTGGACAGATATCATGGCTAGCAACACTGTCGGTACAAATATGCAAGGAAGCTCATTGGCAAGAGACAGCGCAGCGGTGGACGGGCTATATACTCAGAGAGTGAGGGTTTATGACCGGAAGGTGACATACGACATTAGATATGCTATCCCTGCAGTACTTTTCCTCACTGCATGGTTGTTGCTACTGTTATCAGGCCTTGTTGTGGGAATTGTGGATGGGCAGCCCTTCACACATTTGAAGAAATTATTGAACGACACCAGCATTGGCCGTGTCGCGGTCAGCTTAAATTATCCTCAAAGCCGCGGTTTGCAGAGCGCATCGACTCGGGACTGGCTGGCTGCAGCTGGTCACGTCCCAGTGCAATTTTCGGATGCATCGAAGGCAGCCTCCTATGTCGGGGAACAAGAGGGACGCGGTCAGGCTTCATCCTCAATTCTACTTCAGCCACTGCCAAACGCTGGCGCAAAATAAAGCAATGCGGAGGTCAGTATTTACGGATAAGACGAAATAGGGGATTCTGTACTTGATTTGAAATCGGGTTGGATCGGTTGATTTTTCTTAGCAAGCGTCATGGTTTTTATTATACTCCCAAAATTCTTACTTATACCCCTAGCTTAGTCTCTAGTCATTCATCATTCACCGTGTAATAAATGTACCCTTACACCTATCTCCAATTGTCACTCTCAGTTTATCAAGTATTTCAAAATTCTCTTACAAGTTGGAGCCTCAAAGAACTCGGCAACGGGATAACTGCCCGACCGACTCTGACTAATCATCTCTTCCACTTGCTTCTGTCAAAGTCTAGATGGAGTAAAACCGTTTGGTCGCAACAACGGGCGGAGGATGAGCGTCTTCTCGTTGCCAGATATCAGTCTCTTGGAGCCTTCGACTCTTTCATGACCTTCACTTTCTTTCATTTTAACTAACTTAGGTCTAGCTGTTCAGCCAATATGACTATGTTCACTTGAAACCGTCATATACCACATATACCTCATACTTCGTACTTTTAGCGTGCTCTTTCGTCCATAGCGACACAGATAAATACCCTCGTTTATACGGAGTACCGCCGCTCAAAATCGTCTAGCCATATTCCCCAGATAGACATTATCAAGAGGAATAGGAAACCGAGATAGCTCGAGTGATCGACAATGGCCTATGAGCTGAAGGCGAGGGGCAACGAGCGGTATAAAGAGGGAGACTACGAGGGTGCAGAGGAGTTATATTCACAGGCGTAAGATACCTGCGCATTGATATTGATATATATTATACGCGCGCGCGAATATCGCTATCACATCGGCACTAACAAGGACCGTTTTAACACAGTATCCAGAAAAACTCTAACGATCCGGCCTTCTTTAACAATCGCGCACTCGTTCGAATAAAACTTGGATTATGGGAAGGGGCAGAACATGACTCTAGAATCGCCGTGGATCTCTACGGCCCCAAGAACCCGGTAGCCGTTAAGTCGCATTATTACCTCTCACAAGCACTACTGGGACTCCAGCGACCTGCCGAAGCACTCGAAATCGCCCTCGCTGCGTATAAGAGCGGGTTAGAAACGAAAAGCCCCAACTCAGAGCCGTTATCGAGGATCATACTGCGCGCGAAGCAAAGTATTTGGGCGGCAAAGGAAACCTCGCGAGTGAGAGAACGGAATGAGACCTTGAAGCAGGTTGAGGTGCTGATGGAGGCGGACCTGACAGCCGAAATCAACTCTTTGCATGAAGCTTTCCAGCGAGGGGAAATGGGCCATGTTGGATACGACGAGGACAAGAAGGTGCTGGAGGAAGAGCATGCGAAGAGACTGAAAAATGTCCGGGAAGCATTTGCCTCGGTGGACCCAGAGCTCCAGGAAAGGGTACTATGCTAAACTTCCCTGTACCTTCATCTTCATTCCTGCATTTTTCTCTTTCCCCTTTCTTTTTTCTACTTCGTACATGCATGTTATTCTGATCTGGGGTTGTCACTAACGGATCCCTGTCTACAGAATATGCCTGAGCACTTGATCGACAACATCACCTTTGAAGTCATGCATGATCCAGTGGTTACCCCATCAGGCCATTCGTTTGAAAGAACAAGCATCTTGAAACATATACAACAGTCTGAGTTTGACCCCATAACTCGCGTACCGATGACTGCTAGTGACCTTCGACCCAACTATGCTCTGAAGGCAGCCTGCGAAGATTTCTTAGGGAAGAATGGATGGGCCGTCGACTGGTAGGGAACCATCTTCTTAACGAGGTTTCATCTCTTTGCTTTTGCTCTGTTGGGTTTATCTTTGTATTCTTTTTCCATCCCTGACCATGATTTCTTTAAAGTATGGTTTCCTATTTTCCATGATTGCATTTGCATATTTGCTGGAGTCTGTTGGTTTAGCGCATCTCTTGAAACTCGGCAGCAGTTCCCGTCCATATATTAGACTCATTATAGCTACTATCTCCCCCCCCCCTCTTTTCCCGCGCTCACTCAGCTCCCCATGTCCAGATAGAAAATCACGCAACCAACGGCGGTGCTGCGTTGTGCATCGTTTGCTTTTCGCGAGATATGCCGTCCCAGGACCTGAGGCCACCGTGTTCCCGGGCCTTTCTATCCTTGTCGCCATGACGCAATTAAACCATCGCGGAGTACTTCCAGGTACCTCTAATTCTATACAATTTATGCTGTAAAATGAAGTATTCCCAAGTACCAAGAGGACAACCACAGCGACCTGCGCTAGGACCATTATCCCCGTGATCAAGGGAAACATCTAAATAAAAAGCAAGGCTTCCCCCCCGCCGCGAGAAGGAGACGAAAAAAGGACGCTCAAGAAAGACAGCAGAAGAGACGATTTTCCAGGCAGTAAGTTGGTCCTTGGAGAGGGGAGAGCTTCTCTCTCTCTCTCTCAGCCTACCCTTGCTTTTTGAATATTTAATTGACACGGCTTCCTCGGCAGAAATAGTTACCATCACGACCCCTCACTTGCTCGATCGAAATATTCTATCTACCTCCAACTCTCAACCCAAGACGAATAGGACCTGTATCGAGACTTAAATTCAAGTCAGGAACAGAACAAGAGGCAAGAGAATAAGCCATGTCTTCACCCGAGTTCTTATCCGCTGCTGAAGCTAGCCGAAAACTCCTCGCGAAGCCAAGTGACGATGAACTCTTGAGTGTATGCCCTTGATTCGATTTTCCTACACCACCTCCCCTATGGTGGAGGCTTATGGTCAAAATGATACATGGTGGAGGCTAATGTGATGACCCTGGTAGCTCTATGCTCTCTTCAAGCAAGGAAAACAGGACCCCCCTTTCGCCGACGCCGCTGCTCCCGGAATGTTCGACTTCAAGGTATATATATACACAACAGTCGAACGAGTCCCACCACAGTCTGTATGAATACAAGCTAATCCTTGCCTGTCTTTCGTCGATAGGGAAAATACAAATACGCCAAATGGAAGGAAGTCGTCGACCAGGGAATTACCCCAGAACAAGCCCAGGAGCAATATGTCGAACTTGTCGAGAAACTAAAGGCCAAATACGGTTATGACGAGTCCAAGGAGCCGGAACCAGTTGGTGCTCAATAGATAATAGCATACAAAACGGAGTCTGGAAGGCAGGGGAGGCAGGAACAGGGAATGTAAAATGAAATTAACGCTGGGTTCATAAAGTCATAAATCGGACATGATATCATGTTGTTGACTGCCGGGTGCAAGGATGACGGCAGGGGCGGTGTTCTCTGGATATAGTTGTTTTTTCTTTGACCCCAAAGGCTAAATAGGAATGATACCTTTCGTAGTCTCTTAGAAATCGAATATTCAAAGTGATAGAATAAACATTTCATCCTCTGCGCTGTGTCCCATTCGCCTCCCTTCCCCTGTGAATGTATAATTTATATTTTATTTCAAGATTTGACAGGGATATAAGTATTCGATGACAATGTGCGGGGTCAAAGATGGGGATTATATAGTTTCAATCGTTCTCTTCCCAGGTTTGACCCAGCCAATCGGGCTCCCGGTGCACCGCTGTGGCACACCATGGAACCTCTCGATGGGTATACGGAACAAGTGGAAGGTCGTACGGCATGCGCAGTCCAACCCTAGTAGAATTCGTGGCGCCTGAATGCGAGGTAGAATTTGTGGGGTCGTTCTTAGCTGATGATTGCTGGGAGGGGATATCGCATTTGAAGCAAGGGATCATCTCAGCAGGGTTAGCTGAAGCGTCCTCGTTTCTCTCTGTCCTCTCGCGGAAAAGATCCGGCCATATCAACACCCCTATCTCCCAGCTGCATATTCTCACCTCTCCTTGCGTGTTTGCGCCAGCTCCCCAGGCTTGGGTGGATAGATTTGCGGAAGTAACCATCACCCAGTCAATGCTCGTCATATCCGAATCGGAAAACCGGATATACGTTTTAATGTGAGGCGCAGCTCTCCTTCTACCAGCTTCGCGTACTGAAGTTGAGTTTGAATTCGCCTGGGCAACCGGATCAGAACCCCGAAGGCCTCCAGCGTCCCCTGCCCAATGACACAAATAGCTACGCAGATATGCCAATTGTTTCTGCTGTGAAGCGCTCTGGATTTTCGTATGGATAGATCCCCCAGATACATATCCATCTAATGATCGTCTAATTTCGTCTGGCGTGGGAAATATGATTGAGAATTCCGCAGGGGTAGTTTTAGGGGCCTCGGTAACTCTAGGTTGAGTACAGAGAGAATTGAAAAAGGTTTCCTTCAACCATTTATCCGTCTGCCCGAGGGTGGCTATTGATGATACCTATATGCGTTAGAAGGTCCCGCGAGGAATCTGACCTCTCACTCTATCGCACTTACTTGGATCACGATATGGGGCTTCAGTTTCTGCGTCAAACCGTTCGCTATGGGGATAGAACCAATGGTATTTTTGAGCGCTGGCCATCCCCAAAGAGTCCTTTCGCGGGAGTCCAACTCTCTAACCGGTTGTCTTGACGGAACACTAGCAATTAGTGCAGCTTTCACTTCATTAAAGTCATATCTCTTCAACTGGTCAACAAGAACACCAATATTCTTCTTATTGTATGCATCTAGGTATGCGAGCAAATCCCTTTTAAAACGGGTGCCGCTTCCGATATCTCCACAAACGTTCTCCATCGGGGATTGCAAGAGCGGAAGCAATGGCGATCTCCAAACTGCCTGGGACATATTTCCCCAATCTCGAGGTATCATATTTGCGGTATGTATTATGATCCTGAAATTCCATCCTTTTAGTGTTTCGATTCGGCCTGGCTCGGTGTCAAGGGTACGCCTTACTGTGCTAGATTATCATGTCGAATCAGAATCATCATTTTAGAATGGTGAGTACCAAAAGGTTCGGGCATATAGGCCACAATTGCCTCAACATTCGAATAACGCTTACATGCGTCCTATCTCCGGGTAAGCTACAGTCGTATATGCATTCAGGTAGCAGGGCTCAGGCCGGATGGAGCATAGAATCGTATGCTCCCCAACTTACATCAATCGCTATCTTATTTGGAGCCTCTTTTTTCCAGGAACCATGTACTATCTTTAGCTGGACAAGGTTCCTTACATCACGATCGAAATGGCCCATTATAAAGTCAACATCATAAAGAAAATTAAACTGCCAGCATTCCTTGATCATTGGATCTCCAAGAATGTCTTGAAGCTTGACACAGTCTTTGTTATATCCTGTGGAATCCGCAATATCACGAATATGGGTGAGCTGAATTGGAGATGGAACCATCTTTGCCGTACTGACAGCCGGCTTCGGCTCACGAGCAAGTACTCGAGATTGACTGGCCCGCGATAAGGGCGGAGTGATAGATCTATCCAAAGACCTAAGTGTCCCTTGACCGCAGGTAATTGAGCCAGAATAGTCTGTTTGAGATCCATCTCCAGACCTTTTCAGTCTCTTTGGGGGAGGAGGGCTCCCGGAGGACCGATTGGCCATAGCTAGACCCCCTGGTCAGACAAGATCGAGTGGGATTTTTCCTAGGTGGTATCATATGTATTTCAGGTGGCCTCTCCAAATCACTAACACAGTGTAAGCCATGCTCCTGGATCTCAAATATTTTCCTTCTCTATACGAAGTGACAAAAAATCTCACTTGTAGTTGGCTTATGTAATCATTTAGTGACCTCAAAACAAATTTTCGGTTGATCGAAGGGTTTTGCTTTTTCTTTTTGTCTGCAGAGAAAAGGTCGGCTCGCTGCGAGACATCCTTGAAAAGTGTCAAGATCCAATGGAATGTCTTTATTCGTGGTTACAACGCGTCTTCAAGTTTTTGCCACGCCCCGCGTTTTTACTTAGACATTTGTCAAACCGGTTGGATTCCCAGGGCTGTCGTGGCCCATCGCGGAAAAACATGCTTATATTCACTGCCTTGATGAAGACTCCATCTCTGGGATGACTTGCTATATACTCTGTATGTAATAGACATTGGTGAAACGGCTGAGCACCCTTTTGCAGCTCGACAATGAGTATTCTGGTTTGGGCGGACTAGGCTCGAAACCTAGAGAGGCCGCCCCGGCCGGTGACAATGATCTGAAAAATGATACAATTTATACTTAGGTTACCTCGTTACCTCGACTAACAATTGGACAGCTGGAGGCTTGCTGCTTTTGGGTGAGGAAAGTACTATATGCCCTCTCCCTTGTCATTACTCCGCAAAGTACCGACGCCACAGTACAGAGAGAGTACTTCTCCCTCGACGAGTGTGCGGTACTGACGACATATCCCCTGTCTAGTGGGATGGTCACACAATCTCCCAACTTGCATGGGATAATGTGATCTCAGATAGGAATCTGAACAATTCTCAACTTTACCGCCTTGCAATCATCAATTCTCTTCCTTTGTATCCCCAAGTTGGCGAACGACCTGGTCCTAGATATCTATATCCGCCATGTCACTAGATAAAACACGAGAATTTCAGCTAGGCGCTAACCCTCAAACAACGTCGATATTGCCTGAAGGCTATGTACAGAACCAGCAAGATGGAATGGACAATGACGAACGTGTGCTCGTTTCTCTTGGATATAAACAAGAATTCAAGCGCGAGTTCTCGCTATGGACTACATTTTGCGTCAGTTTCTCGATTCTAGGGCTGTTGCCTTCATTCGCGAGTACAATGAGTTATGGTATGTTTGGAGTTCCTCGCTGTATTTTAGGCTGAATACTTAAATTGAAACGCAAGGGGTGGGTTATGCTGGCACTTCTATGGTGTGGGGATGGATAATCGCAATGGTATTTCTCCAATGCGTAGCTATGTCTATGGCTGAGTTATGCTCTTCGATGCCAACAAGGTAAAGCAGATACCCCATCCAATTCTTTCCTTGAGGTTTTGCGCCTTTTGAGAAGTAGCTGACGCTATTCCGTCAGCGGAGGACTGTATTATGCCGCCGCGGTGCTCGCCCCTGCAGGATGGGGCCCATTCGCTGCGTGGATAACAGGATGGTCCAACTGGATGGCACAAGTGACAGCAGCGCCGTCCGTGAACTATGGAATATCCGGGATGGTTCTAGCAGCCGCATCGGTTATGAATCCAGGTTACGTACCACAGCCCTACCACACGTTCCTTTTGACAGCCTTGTTCATGATACTTCATGGGATACTGAGCAGTATGTCAACCAAATGGCTCGCGGTGCTGAATTCATACGGGTCAACTTTCAATATCATCTGCTTACTCCTTGTCATCATTGCCATCCCAACGGGTACGAGCAATGTTCCAAGGTTTAACTCCTCCGCAGAGGTTTGGGGAACAATCCACAACCGCACGTCGTATCCCGACGGGTTTGCGGTCCTCATGTCTTTCCTAAGCGTCATATGGATCATGTCGGGGTACGATTCTCCATTTCACTTGAGCGAAGAGTGTTCCAATGCAAACATCGCCTCCCCCAGGGCGATTGTAATGACCGCTGGGATTGGCGGCATTATGGGCTGGTTTCTTCAGCTAGTCGTTGCGTACACTATAAGAGACATCGACAAGGTAATAGACTCCGACCTAGGTCAGCCGTGGGCTTCGTACTTGTTTCAAGTGATGCCAATCAAGTTAGCTCTTGCCATCCTCGCCGGGACCGTTGTCTGTGGCTTTTCGATGGGTCAAGCGTGTATGATCTCTGCATCTCGCGTAACCTACGCCTATTCTCGCGATGATTGTTTCCCCTTCTCCAATATTTGGAAGAAAGTCAACCCATATACCCAAACCCCTGTTAACGCAGTATGGTTCAATTGTGCCCTTGGTGTTCTGGCTACCCTCCTCATATTTGCTGGTGATATCGCGATGGGTGCGTTGTTTTCCATAGGTGGTATATCGGCGTTAATAGCGTTTTCGATCCCCATCGCCATTCGTGTTTTGTTTGTCACCGACAGATTTCGCGCTGGGCCGTGGAGCTTAGGGAAATATACCTCTGTTATAGGGCTATCTGGCGTATCTTTTGTGATTTTGATGCTACCAATTGTGTGTTTCCCGACTCTTACAGGTTCTGAGCTAAAGTAAGTCTGCTCTTTATTTCGGCCGTACAATCCTCATGGCTTGTGTTGGAAGTGGATTGTGACAAACGCTGACATGCTGTTAATTCAGACCGTCCGAAATGAATTGGACCTGTGTTGTATATGGTGGCCCTATGACTGGGATTATTATCTGGTGGTTTGTTGATGCAAGGAAATGGTTCAAAGGCCCCAAAGTCAACCTTGAACATGCCATGCTCACACGGGATGATGGCGAAGCTAGTGAAAACAGTATTAACAACTTCATATGATGGCAGGGAGGTTTTTGTGCAACGGTGACTTTGGATTCACGTATTTTCTTTTTAGCGACTTTTGGGTAGACCTCGGCGTGTATCCGTTTTTATATATGATAGGTTCGGTGCTTATTTCTAGGGGCTCATTCGATCATGATATTCAACGGCGAAGAGTACACTAAATAGTAAATAAATATTAAATAAGTATTACCGCCGTTCGGGTTCTAACTAGCGTCATATAACTAATTACATGTGTAACATTAAATCTTAGACTGCTCTGCTAATTCGCTCCTGACAATGCCACTTCTTTCACACATCCCTCTGAATATCCCATCTTGCTCCCACAGATTTAACGGGGTATCCATTTCAGCTATACTCCCCTGATCCATTACACATATTCGATCATAGTTGATTATCGTTCGAAGACGATGCGCAATGCAGAGTAGGGTCTTACCCCTGAATCCCACCGCCATTGTTTCTTGAATTTTCTGATCCGTTTCAAAATCGACCGAAGAAGTAGCCTCATCACAGACTATGATGCGTGAATCACGTACCAAGGCTCTGGCAAGGGCCATTAACTGTCTTTGACCAAGAGAGAAATTCAATCCTTCCTCTTCCACTGCAGTATCTAGATGAATTCTTTGCTGCTGCTGCTGCTGATCACTTACTGGCAACTCTGTGCCCTTTTCATCGGCATAGTCGATGTTTATGTCGCTGCAGCTCCCCTTTTCTTCGCTAACAAGATGAGACTGCCGCAAGGCAGACCAAAGTTCGAGGTCGGTATGTTCGCTGAAAGGATCCAGGTTGGATCGTACCGTTCCACGGAAAAGGGCTGGATCCTGGGGGATGATGGCCAGCCGGCTACGGAGGTCATGCAGACCAATTGTAGAAATATCAATGTCATCAATCTTGATAGATCCGCCCGAAAGTTCAGTCAACCGGAAGAGAGCTGACATGATACTGGATTTCCCGGCTCCAGTTCGCCCTACAATGCCAATCCGTTCTCCTCCCTTGACATTCAAACTAAGCCCATGGAGTACAAGCGGAAGGCCAGCGCGATATCTCATTTCAACATTCGAAAAGGATATTTGGCCTGATTGGGGCCAGTTTTCATCAACCTGGCCCAAATGCAACGGCGCCTCTTCCTCTAATTGTGTTCCATAGTAATGGATTCTCTCTGTTGCGTTCATGCTGTTTTCCAATTCAGCTAGTTGGCGAACGGTGAATTGCAGTGCCTGGGAGATCGTAAGGATAAACGAAAGCACCAGACCCGATATGCTTGGGTCCACGCTAAATCTCGATGTAACAACCAATATACTCGTGACTAAAACCATCATCCATCCAATGGCATCTAGCCGAATGGTTACCCATCGCTGGTTGGAGAAAGTTAGGAAATATGCGCTATTCATGTTGTCAACCGCCTTTTGAAGTCGGTGCGTGAAATAGTCTTGGAGGCCATACGCCCTTATGGACGCTGTCCCCGATATGGCTTCCGTGAACTGAGAGAAGACTTCGGATCGAAGGACAGCCTCATGCCGTTTAAGCTCTCTTGCAGATGCTCTGTAAAAACCCGCTGCAAAAAGAAATACAATGAGCAATGGAATAAGAGCGACGGCAAACTAGATAGGTTCAAAAGTCAGTAGTCAGTCCGTATCCGGCTCACTTGGAGCAATCTTCTAGGAGGATAGAGCGACTTACATAGTGGAAATGTGCAATGATCAGAGCCATCACAGAAATAATCAGGCCAAACGTTAAGTAAAATGTGCGCATCGCATCCGTCAAATTATTGTCCATCGTATGGATATCTTTAGAAAACCTGTTTGTCATCCGTCCTAAGGGGGTCGTGTCAAAGAAAGACATCGGAGCTCGTAACACTTTGTTGATGGCGCGAGATAGCATTGCTTTGCTTGCGTTTGTTCCACTTATAGTCAACGCGGTTGAGAAAACGAACAAAGATAGTGCCTGCGCAGCACCCAAGCCAACATATATACCAATATATGCTCCCGTGGAAAGGTCAAACTTCCTAGATACCCAATAGGATAACCATAGGGCGTTAATGATTGTGCCCCCATTCGCAAGCAACCATCCCAAGACGATTATAGGAAGATTGATAGGCCAACCAAAGTTCGCTATATAGGCTCCCCAAACTCCCCAGCTGACGGAATTTACTGCCCTTTCTTCCTTTTGCATCAGACCGCCACTGGGCACCGCCAACGGCGTTTCAGCCTTACCTTCTTCATCATTAACCGCCGCAGCGTCCTCCATGCCCTTGCCTACAGTCTCCTTGTCGTCGCCCCCTTCCTGTATAGTCGAAGACATGAGTTTTTTGAAGCTTTGATTGTGGTGTAATAGATTATCAAATGTGTCTATGGCCTCGATGCGACCATTTTCCATCAAGATTATTCGATCGCAACGGCCAAGAACATGCAGCTGATGGGTAGCGAGAATTCGGCACTTGTCCTTCAAGAGGCCGCATATGGCGTTATCCATGATGTGACGGCCTACATGCGCATCAACAGCAGACAGAGGATCGTCCAGGAGGACTAAGGAGCTATTGAAATATATCGCACGGGCAATGTTCAATCGTTGTTTCTGCCCTCCAGAGATTGTTATGCCTCGCTCTCCAATCTCCGTTTGGTCACCATTGGGAAGCATTTTAAGGTCTTGCCGCAGAGAACATGCATCTATAACTTCGTTATACCACGCCTCGTCATATTCCTTGCCAAATATTATGTTTTCCTTCACGGTCGCATTTTGGATCCACGCGTACTGTGGGCAGAATGCGCGAGAGGCTCCCATGGACGTGTTGCCACCAGTCATTCGCATATCCCCAGCGAGGGCGGCCAGTAGAGAACTTTTACCGCAGCCTACTGCACCGATAACAGCTACAAGCTCATTGCGACCAGCAGTGAATGACAAATCGGTCAGCTGAAAGGGTTCTGCAGGGCTCTGAAGACCTGAATCGACAGAGTGCAATTTCTCTGTGTCCTTGTCCGTTTTGCCTTTCCCTTTGCCTTCCGATCTACCGTCTTTCTTTTTGGTAGAATCCTCTACGTTTGTAGGAAGACGTTCCCAAGTAAACGAGGCACCATTCATTTCAAGTGCATTGTCCAAGGACTCATCCCACTCAATATCATCTCTTTGCTCTTCGGCAAACAAAAATTCCTGGATTCGATTAATCGAGGTCCACGCATCTGTTACCTGGCCAAGAACCATGGGTAACATATTCAAGGGAAGTCGAAGGGTGTTGAATAGAGCCAAAGAGGAGAAAATTGAAGCCGGGTTAAACGAGTGGTTGGTTAGAGAGAATGTAATAAACGATAGCGTAGATGCAAAAATGGGAAGAGACAGTCCAATACAAAGGAGAAGATTGCGGATCGCAAGCACAACCTGAATCGCGCGTATCTCTCCCTTCCGAAGGTCGTTCAATCGTTTCAAGAAGCTCTGCTCCCAACCGAAGAACTTGACAAATCTCACAGCTAGCAGGATTTCCTGGGTAAGCGACACTCGCTGATCGGTGATCTTGTTTATTTTCCTTCGTCGCCTGATCAAGGATTTGATGGCATGCGTAATCAAGGGAATTCCTGCGACTAGCAGGGCATATCCTGAGAGCGCACTATATCCGATGTTCACCAAGAGAAGGACGAGAGTAAGAATGATGACGATGGGAGACGTCCAAAGCAAGTGGAAGAGGCCAAGGGCTTGGTCGATACGATCAGTGTCAACGCTCATCAGCGTGACGATGCGGCCGTTGCCCCATCCAGCCCCATCACCCAGGACATCAGCGGCACTACTAGGTCCAACAGGCTTCTTCTTACTAAATATCGATTCCAGGATATTGTCGTGGGACTTTCGAAGCTGGGCTGCCCCCTCTGTAGTTTTCAACTCGATATCATTAGGCCCAATGGCCTTTCCGCCAGCCCTAGCTCTCCCGGATAGCCTCGTTGCTTTGGAGAATATCAAGCTGACGAGGGCTGCTCGACTCTGCCCGCCTACCATCATTCCTCGAAAGAAATGTTGACTTGTCATCAAGCTCTGGATAATTTGCATGCATGCGATGCCGATAGCGAGCCCAATTCCGTTCTGGATACGAGGGCCTGGCACGTGTTGATTTTTGGCAATATATGCCTCATTCGCGAAAGCAATCAGATATTTAGTGGTATACGGCGTGAGAACTTGAAGAACACAGGCAACCATCTGGCAACAAGCGCCGATCCATATTTCAACTTTGAACGTCTCATATCCAGCTCCTAGGAGAGGGTGCTTGTCTCCACGCTGGATCCTCCTTTGAAAAGATGCATCAAGCCTCGCGGCAAGGCCTTCGACCGACCTATCTGGGTTCACCAGCCAGATATCTTGCAGCTGAAGAGGTCTAAGATAGCCCGTCTACAACATATCGTTAGAGTTGCGTTGAGAAAGGTGAAAGCGCTTCAAAGAAAGGGAGAATGAAAAAAAGAAAAAACCGCTTACCAACATCAACGAGTTCATCCATTGAAAGGTGATTATATCCAGCAGGCCTGCTCCATGTTCCTTCGAGATAATTCTCTCTGTCGGCACTGGTGGCGGTTGTTGAAGTCTGATCGGGTTCAGCCTCTGATACCATCTTAACTTGCGCCAGGAAGTCGATTGTGCTTCTTTGTTTCTATCGACAGTCTCACTACTAGGCCCAGATTCACCTCTTTGAGTAGATCCGCCGTCGACATTGGCATCTCTATTCATGACGCGGTTGCTGCCATCCCTAACGATCTCTGGCGACGACATGCCACTCGAGGGTATAGCCGGCAATTTGGATGGGTAATGTAGGTGCTCTCAATGTCATATGAAACGAGTAGGTTATATTTCTATCGATCCCCCTTCTCCCTCACGAATACCGCATAATCTGTGCAGACAAGACCAGTCGTGCTGAGAGGGATGGGGAGACAGTGTATATGAATAAAAGGCTCGACCATCTCGAGACCAGTTGTTCCCTGTATCCTCTCCACCTCAGCCCCTTTACACTAGCCTCAACGTCGCCTCAGGGTCCGGTGTACGGAGAGTAATTCCACCTGTTGCTGGTATCCTCGCCGTACGTTAAAATTATCCACATCCTAACTGGGCCAAACGGCAGTGTTTACTAATTGATTGAAATATTACCGCGTGGAGATTAACTGGTGCAAATTTCGCCCGGCTTAAATTTCGGAAGTTCCACCCAACTAGCGATGGGCGATTTTGGGCTGCCGGGACCGGAGAGGAGTTCTGCTAAATAACTTCAGAGATCTACAAGAATAGCGTGGGGTTTCAATGACTGTTTCTTCACTTTTGCTAACGCGTAGCTGGAAGGATTTAGCGGTAAGAATTTCCAAAGATGCCTCAATATCAAAGAATGATTTTAAGGAGTGCCCTTAAGTTGCGACATTGACGTGTCAGCATGACTCAAAGAGATCGACTAACTAGTTAGTCACAATTTAAATACGTGTTGAACAGCTCCAACTTTGGGCCAATAAACTAATACCAATCCCACAGGAGCTCCACTTAAATGATGATTGCCATCCTCTCATTTTTCTGCCCATTTATTGTGAGAGGCCACAGCGAGCAGTTTGTGAGTTACTGGTATTTTGGGCAAATCCAATGGGCATGGAGACAACGGACACATTCACACTTTCCCGACTTTGTACATAATTGAGATACCCTCTCCGGAATAGTTTTATGCCCAACATCCATCCCGAAATACATCGATATCCATACGGAGTACTCCGTAGAACCGCCGCGGTGTGTAAGAGTATACTAATTAGGGGTACGGGTAGACTCCTGGCGGCGTCGGCTGAAATGGCAGTACGGAGTATCCGACAATACCGCTGAATGTCGATCTCAAGATCCCTATCGCCGAGATGGTCATGGCTGGATCCGTAAAAAGTGGCGCGTGATGTCGTAGGCGATTGCTGCAAAGGTCAAGTCCATATCAGCAATTTGTCCAGCTTAGCAACTCCTCCACCCGCCAAAGTGCAGATAATCGATGCGCCCGTAGGTACGGAGTAAGTGGCTCAACATTGTCGACAACAGGCCGTTCAGGAAAGTAGGGAATGGAAACTCCACGCCGCAGGAGATACTAGTGGTGACCCAGGGAATTTAGTTTGAGGAGGTTTGAATCTCAATCTAAACTACCAAAGCTCCCCAGACGATGAGAGGACAACTTCTCGAATTCATATAAAGGCTGCTGTATATCTCGAGTACAGCCAACCAGAAGCGTCCAAAACTGACACAAGAGAGACGGTCGTCCTATCCTCGCTAATTGGGTAGCAAGCTTCCGTCCAAGGTCGTCTGCGGCGGGAGATCATCGTCCTCGGATTTCCAATCATGAAAGCAGTATCGCTGCATCCAAATGTGTAATAGCCACCTATCTATTAAACTGAGTATTTCGCGTTCGTTGCTAGAAACTCGTCGCAGCAAGTTCTTCGAGTGAGATGAAAAGTCGAAGTTGAAACTCGGGGTTGGAACAAACTTTTAGAGAAAGGGAGATCGGCCAGGAGCCCCACAACTTTAAATGACTCTATTATATTCGTCTTCTTCTTCCCACGAACTATTAGTCCCTGAGTACTTGCTTTAATGGCTGTTAGATGCTGTTAGATGCTGTTATAATGCCATAAACCCCAGCTTGAGTGTTAAAAAGAAAGAGATGCTCCATTGATGCACCTCATACTGCATCGTTAACATCTAGTTACTGGTCGTGCTGTTTTCCAACCACAACCGAAATATGTAGTTGTATACCCTTGACTATACTTCAACCTTGCTATCCTTGCTTTATCAGATCGTGATTACTATCTACAGCGGGCTGATACAATGGCTTTCATCTTCGCTTTATTTTGCCCCTGGGTAACCCCGAAACCAGTCCCTTCATCCACCGTATTTCCTCCAACCCATCGCTTGTTCTTACCTTAACCTAAAGGCCTCCATCAGATTTTCTCTTGATACTATCTGTTATAAAGCCTAGATATATACATACTACAAAGGGCAGACACTTAAATTATGCTCTTTTGCGCATGTTCAACGAGAACCGTCAATGAAGTGACTAAACAATAAAATCAAGGTGCATCAAGATGATATCTAAGAATGCACAGCCAGACGGATGTACTCCATGGGCGATTAAATAGTGATATTGGAGCATACAGTCTATTTCTAGAGTCTAGCAGAATATCTACTACACCGTTCCCCAAGACAAAGTTAGACCTGGCAGTCGTCTCCCTTCGCCATGAAGTAATGCGAATCTTAGAAAAAAAATATATTCCCATGTAGGCTCTTCTCCCATGTCCTACGTCTATCTATCTGCTCGCGAGGTAGGGGTATATAAAGCAAAAGACGACAAGAGCCAAGCCGACTATGGTAGGTCCTTCTCCCTTTATATTTTTCCTTCCGCCCTCCTGTGAATCCCGAGTGAGGTTTTTTTGGCCGTTTAAATACATCAAGGCATGTTACGCTGTTGCTTTTTGGGGTTAAAAAATATTCGGATTAAAGGTTAGTTTTGGGGTAATCATTGGTTCCAGCCGAGAAGTAAGAATGCAATGCAAGCGTAGAACGAAGTAGGTTGGACCAAGGTGGGGTGGGGAGAGAGTGTATGCGATTATGCGTTTATTTGGGAGAGGTTGGGAGTTCCTTGAGGGCTTCCTCGATGATCTTGAGGGACTCCTTAATTTGGTCCTCGGTGATGACGAGTGGTGGGGCAAATCGGATGATGTTCTGGTGAGTTGGCTTGGCCTGTAGAGAGAATGTGTTAGCGTTTGTCGGTTGCAGGTGCTTCTAAATACAATGGTAAACTTACGAGAAGGCCCTTGGACTTCATCAACATGCACAGATCCCATGCAGTGTGTCCGTTGGTCTTGGACTCATCGACAACCATGGCGTTCAACAGACCTCTGCCTCGGACGGTTTGGATGATGGGGTTGTTGATGGCGTTCAGGCCAGCACGGAACTGCTGACCGAGGGTCTCAGCACGGTCGACCATCTTCTCATCACGAATGAGCTCCAGAGCGCGGATGGCGATGGCACAGCCAAGTGGGTTACCGCCGTAGGTAGAGCCGTGAGTACCAGGCTCGACGGTAAGCATGACGTCCTTGCGTCCGAGGACACAGGAGACGGGGTACATGCCACCGGAGATAGCCTTGCCGAGGAGGACCAAGTCGGCCTTGACGCCGCTCCACTCCTGGCAGAGAAGCTTTCCAGTACGGGCAATACCAGTCTGGACCTCGTCACAGATCAAGAGGGCGTTGTGCTTCTCACAGAGAGCCTTGGCCTCGCGGAGGTAGTCTTCATCAGGTACCATGATACCGGCTTCACCCTGGATGGGCTCAAGGAGGAAAGCAGCGATCTTGGGGCCGGCAGCCTCAAAGGCGGCACGGAGGGACTCCTTGTCGTTGTACTTGATGGGCTTGTCAGTGCCGGGGATGACACTGCCGATGTTTGGCAGGTATGGGCCGTAGTTCTCCCTTGACTCGGGGTCAGTAGACATGGAGATGGCAGCGAACTGCATAACAGGTTAGCTATACACCCTATTGCAAAACAGGACACGGATAAAGAGGAGCCTTACGGTGCGGCCGTGGAAGTTGTTCTCGACGGAGAGGATGATGGCCTCGTTCTGCGGGATGCCCTTGGCCTTGTATCCCCATTTGCGGGCGATCTTGATACCGGTCTCGACAGCCTCAGCTCCGGTGTTCATGGGCAGGACCATGTCATAATCAAAAAACTCGGTGACGAACTTTGCGAACTTGGGGAAGACATCGTTGTAGAAGGCCCTGGAGCTGAGGGTGAGGGTCGAGGCCTGCTCGGTCAGCGTCTTGACGAGCTCTGGGTGGCAGTGGCCCTGGTTGACGGCCGAGTAGGCGGACAGGAAGTCGAGATAATGCTTGCCCTCGGGGTCCCAGACGGAAGTTCCAGAGGCGCGCGCAAAGACGATGGGCAGCGGGTGGTAGTTGTGGGCGGCAAACTGCTCTTCTTCAGCGATGGCCGCCTGGGTCGACGAGGCGTGGTATCTGGACACATCCTTGGTCGAAGAGACGACTTGGGTCGCCATTGGTGCCATTCTGTCTATATATATCTGTTATCGACTTTTAGAAGGGTATTGTATTAGTAGTAGTTCAAGTCGTCGTGGTGAATGTTGGTATAGAAAGAAAAAAATCTCCGGTATAGCAGGAAAAAAAAGTACCCCTCGATGGCAAAACCCCTCGATATATATGCTGGGATTACAACCCCTCCGACGTTATCCTCCCAATATAAGGACGCTATGCCGTTAAGTGAAGGTGTTTCGGCTCCAACTCCACCATCTTTCTCCATCTCAAGGTCAAAAAAAAAGAAAAACCAGCGTCGACGGCGAATCAGAGACGCAAAAAAACAAAGCAGGGGCGGTCACATGGATCCTGACATCATCGCGCCCTCTCGTCGACATCTTTTCCATCTCTTCTTATTCTTCCGGCCAAGCGAACGGAGTAACGCTCTTTTTTTTTTCGCCTCCCCCTCGACATGTCTAAGGCGCGCCAGTCGAAGGCGGGCAGGACGAGCGAAGGGACGGGGAATCTGTTTCTCTGTCTGCTCGCATTCCGCATCCTCAACGCCCTCCTTGTCCGGACCTTCTTCCAGCCAGACGAATTCTTCCAGTCGCTTGAGCCCGCATGGGAGATTGCCTTTGGACGGAACAGTGGCGCCTGGATTACATGGGTATGCATCCCCCACTCCGAGGAAAACAGTAGAGAGCAAAGAAAAAGGAAGAAGAGACGAAGAGACGATAAAAAAAGAAGACAAAGGCGGAGGGACTGATAATGTGGTGTCATAGGAATGGAATCACCAACTGCGCTCCTCGATCCATCCCTACCTCTTTGCGGCCGTGTACCGCCTCGTCGATGCTGCAGCCAGCCTGCTACACGTCTCTCCGCTCAACCGGGCTGATCTCTTGATCGCGGGGCCCAAGGTCGCTCAGGGGCTGATATCCGCCGCGGGGGACTACTACACATGGAGGCTCGGTAGCAAGATATATGGCACTGATGGGCCGGAGGCGGGTTGGATCGTTCGTCGTTCCCCCTTTTTTCTTCTCCCCGCAAAAAGAATGACGGGAGACTAACTGCAGGGCTGTATAGCTCGGGTTGACGGTGTTGAGTCCATGGCAGTGGTTCTGCTCTACTCGGACGCTGTCGAACTGTCTGGAGACGACGCTCACCATCACTGCTTTGTATCAATGGCCATGGCAGTGGTCGGTCCCTTCGAGGAGAGCAGCGGTGCCGGCTGAGGACGTTACTAGGTATATTAGATTACCTACCTCCCATTCTCCCATCTTCAAGGGACTAAGCTTACATCTTCAGTCTGAGGAAATGTCTGGTCCTGGCCTCGCTTGCATGCGTGCTACGTCCGACAAATACCGTCATATGGTTCTGTCTGGCTGTCAGTCTGGCTTATACCACCCTTCGCCAGAGCTGGGGCTCATGGCATCCATGGACTAAGTCTCTGGCACCACTCACCATTCTTATACGGGAATGTTTCATTTGCGGGTGAGTTGCAAATTGGAATTTCTGTTCTGTTCAATCTGACTGTGTTAGATCCGTAATCTTGGCGATCTCGGTCCTGGCAGACCGTACTTATTACGGAACGTGGACACTGCCACCGTTTAGATTTCTCTACTTCAATGTCGTCCAGTCCCTTGCTGTGTTCTATGGCAAGAATGACTGGCACTACTATCTCTCGCAGGGCTACCCGCTTCTGCTCATCACTGCTCTGCCGTTTGCCCTTGTTGGCGTTTATCAATCTCTAATTCCGGGGACGTCTTCCTCGAACAGTGTCCCTGCATCAGTCAGACGACAGCTAGCAATTGCTTGCATTACAATGCCAGCAATACTCTCTCTTGTTCCTCATAAGGAGGTTCGCTTTATATACCCATTGTTGCCCTGTCTTCACATTCTAGCAGCACCTCCTGTTTCTCATTTCTTTAATCCTTCAATATCTTCGGCGTCAGGAACATATACGCCGCGGAGGCTACTCTTGATATTCTTGGTTCTAGTCAACGTTGTCATCGCCGTGTATACATCTGTTATACATGCCTCGGGCGTGTTAAATGTACTTGGATACCTCCGCGAGCAGCAAGACACCCATTATCAGAATGAACCTACTCGCAACCTGACTGCTGGCTTTCTAATGCCATGCCATAGCACACCATGGCGATCACACCTTGTATCCCCTTCCATCCACGCCTGGGCTCTTGGCTGCGAACCACCAGTGAACCTCTCCCCGGAGGAGAAAGCCACCTACGTCGATGAAGCAGATTTATTTTACAACAACCCTTCCGAATTCCTATCCCAAAGAATGTCCAGCACCAGTATGCTGTCCAACCACTTCACGTCATCGACAGTCCCCAGACGCGAATGGCCTGACTACCTCATCTTCTTCTCCCCTCTCGAACCAACGCTTAAATCCACCCTTCGCTCCTCCCCATACGCCGAATGCTACCGCACCTTCAATACAGCCTGGCACGACGACTCCCGCCGAAAGGGCGACGTGATAGTCTGGTGTCGTGATACAGCCATACAACAGGCCTGGCGCTCCAAACACGCCCCTGTACAGCTTAAAAGCGAAAAGAAGGCCCAAACGCAACAACAACGGAACTTCGATCGGATTATTGATGTACTAGCTCGAGAACGAGATGACGAGCCGTGGTGGAAGTCATGGTGGAGTAGACTTTCCGGCATTAAGAAGAAACAAGGTATCTTCTCGTCGTTTTCGGCTTCGTTCTCGTTCCCTTCTAGTTCGTCTTGGTCGTGGTCGTTGACTCCGCGTAGGTCTTCGTCGTGGAAGTGGCCGTGGCAGCCAAAACAGAAATCAGCGCTATCCTCTTTGACGGACGGTGTGACGTCGATTTATGAGAGGATTAAAAAGTCGCGGCGACAGACGTCGAATTCTGATCGGAATTTGTGGTCGTAGTCGAGTCGTATGTTGACAAGTTGTAAAACAGAATCCTTCCCAGGCCCATGTACAGCCTTTAGGTGCCTCCTTTTTTTTTCTTAATATTTTTTTAACAGCCCGATACCAGCTGGGCAACAATCCTAGAGATTGGATTATTATTAATACTTGAATATAAATTAACTCCTAAGCAACCTCCGCTTACTACGTAATATATTCCAACACCAAGTCAAAAGACATAGCAAAACGCTCATATCATTAGTATAAAGATCTAAACCTATAGAAGAAGAAGTATTTAACCCCCCATCGGATAGAAGGGTACGGATATAGGACGTTTCCATGAGAAGAGAAAGAACGAAAGCGCATTATACAAAGAAGAAGGAATATGGGGAAAGCGAGGGTAAAAAGTCGTATATATTTCCAATATATATAAGATATGGGTCAAATCATCCTATGCATATATGCGGTGATATGTGAATATATGAAGGCAAGAGAGAAAAAGAGTCCCAAAAAAAGGTAAGTTGGTAGGTACAGAATAGAGAACTTTTCCTGGTCCATGGAAGAATGTTATAAGGACAGGGGAAAAGATATGATGTAAGGAGGTGAGAAAACAGGCACCCCGATATTATGAGAAAAGGAAGGAGGTAAAATGTTGCTGGGATGGCTGGCTGTATATCAATGCGTCGGGGTAACGGTCGACGGAACAATTGTATGTATGGATATATGCATGTATGTACGCTGAAAAGTATGCGGGAATGCGCGTGTTAACTTTTTTGTTCGTTTCTGTTATATAACCAAGTTTTTCAAACTCCGTTTAATATCTTGCGCTTAAACTTGCGAAAATGTCCGGGCTATGGCGGCCGGTTTGTGCTTGTCTGATGTCGAGACTTTCCTGACTCATGTGAGTTCGTGAATAGCCCATGGTATTGGATGCTGGTGCGGGTGCAGGTGCCTGTGTTGGCGGTGCGGGCATGACGGCAGACTGGGGTGCGGTGTTGGAAGTGAAGAAGGGGTTGTGGTTTGCGTATCCTCCCATCGTTGCGGGGGCGGATACTACCATTGGACTGGTGCTGGTGCTGGTGTTTGTGAGGTATGGGTTTGTAGAGAAGGCGTTGTTCGTTTGTAGATGGGGTAGTTGGGGCTGTTGTTCTTGGGTCTGTTGTTGTGGTTGTTCGGGGATGGTAGGGGGTGGTTGGGAGAAGTTGTATAGAGCTAGAATGCTGGATTTGTCTATTCGATTGGGCTGTTGGGGTTGTTGGGGTTGCTGTTGCATGGGTTGCGTCTGGTAGGTGGGCATGGCAGGCTGTTGGTAGGTTTGTTGTTGCTGTTGCTGCTGCTGCTGCTGGGGCTGTTGGTACATGTAAGACGAAGGAAGTGTGGGCATGGTATTATGATGTTGTAGATAATACTGTGGGTTTTGCACTTGCTGGGCCCCAGTTGGCTGTTGCTGCATCTGGGTGAAGAAGGGATTGGTGGGCGATAGCGGTTGATTGGGGATCCCCGAAGTCGAGTTCGGCGTTACAGGTGTAGACTGTGACATGAACGGGTTGTGACTGTAGTTCCCATTCAGCGGTGGCTGGGAAATGGCACCGTACTGCTGCTGCTGAAGCTGATGTTGATGCTGCATCGTGGGGACAGGAGGCGTCATGGACTGCTGAGGTCTGGGCAGCTGTATGTTTCCCTGCTGACTCGGGTATCCGCCCGTCATGTTTGGGAAGAGAGGCTGAGAGGAAACCTGGAGGTTCTGGAATGACTGGTCCAGGGAGGTAGTAGTAGAGCTGGGCTGAGCAGACATGGCATCGAATGGGTTGAGTGATGCCGCCGTCTTTTGCTCTACGGCAGCATTGGCAGTACCCGACCTGTTGACCGTTATCCCCACGGTTCCTGCACCCGCACTACCACCACTCCCCACGCTCGTAGGCGGCTTATCAAACGGATTGGAAGAAGTCGACGGCG
>JANTQJ010000190.1:0-23192 GCA_032989685.1 Arthroderma sp. PD_2
CTTGAATGACGGGGACACCACTATCGCCATGGATAAAAAGAGCAGGTTAGCAGATCATTCATATATGAGTTCGAAAAGGGGAATCATAAACCACTTGTAGGTAAGGACGTACCGGCTATCTTTCTCAGCTTCCGGGCGTTTTGCTTCAGCCTCTTCTCTTTCTCTATTGCGGTCCCCGTTGTTTCGGTCCCCACGGCCACGGCCACCACCGCGACCGCCACGACCACCTCGACCACCACGCCCGCCACGGCCTCCACGGCCTCCCCGTCCACCTCGTCCCCGTCCGCCAGATCGATCACTAGGCTTTAGACGGCCAGCTTCTATCTCCTTCACCTTCTCATCACAATATTGCTTCTTGCTCTTGATGACCAATTCCGTAGTTCCCTTCCACTTTGGCTTTGGATCAACAGCCAAAAACGCCTTCTGAAGGTCCTCGGATTCAAACTCTACGAAGACGCTGCCCTTGAAGGTCTTGTCGTTAGTACGTCGAAGGCGGACGGCATTTGTGGGGCCATAGGGAGTGAAAAATGCTTCAATATCGAATTGTGTGCTGGGCTCTTCTTCACCGAAGCCTTTGGCGTAGATGCTGCGGTGCATAGCCTTGTCTTCGAAGAGCTTAACGGCAGACCCATCAGTGGTTTCCTTGATGGCTTCTGGAAGAGGAATTTTCCGGCGGACGGACTTGTCGTCATCTACCAACTCGACGAGGTCTGAAGTCTTGAGGGCTTCGATAATTGCGCTGAAGGGCTGGAAGCGGCGCATTCGCTTGAAAGAATGGAGAAGGGAGAGTTCGACGGGCTTATTCTCGCTGCCGCCAACTTTGGAAAGTAGGAACTTGTCCATGGGAAGATTGGAGTCAGAGAAGTAGAACTCAACCTGTAAACATATTAGTAAAAAGAAACCATGGCTGAACGCGGGCCCAATGAAGGAACAGACCTGTTTTCTAATCTCAGCTGGATCATCTGTCTCCTCTAGGGAGGTCGCATCTGACTTAATATTGTCCCGGTAGTTGATGCGCACCCCTCCTCGTCCACGACCCCGACCGCTTCCACGTCCCTTCTGTGACTCTGAGGCCTCTTTTGTCTTTTCATTCGAGAGAGCTTCTTCGCCTAGCTTCTTTGCAGCAGCAACAATCTTTTCTTCTTCTGTCTTTTCTGCGTCTGCGGCTGCGTCTGCGCTATCTGGCTTGCTGGTCTCCTCTGACTTGAGCTCTGCGAGGACTTCCTTCACGTCCTGTTCGGCGGTAGCATTAGGGCTAGCAGCCTCTGTGGCAGCGGCCACTTTCTGTTCTTCCGCCATTCGCGATCTATCTTGGGAATTGAGCTTGCGCTGGTCCAATAGAAATGTATATCGTTAGCTGAAGCTCCTAAATAACACTAGAGATGAGATCACTGCAACGCAAATGTCTGTGCGGGGATGCAGCAAAGACGCAAAATGAATAAGAATGAATGCAAATACCTTTTGTGAGTTTGGTTATTGACTTGTCTCTTCCACTTGTTAACCGAAAGTAATCTCCCAGTGCTCCTCCAGTAGTTGTTTAGTAGAGAAAAGTGAGAGGGCGAAGCTTCAGAGCGCGCTTGAAGCTGCAAAAAATGACACACAATTTTTTTTCTCCCTCCTAGCCTACTTATGTAATATTAATACAAATCTTTCAGCGGAGACAACGACCTTCTTGCACTACATGTTACAATACGTTACAGCCGCGTATTTTCCCTGCCACTTGATATCGATAAAAAGATAAAAAAAAGCATGAAGAGAAAGTCTTGGACTTCGATATCACTTTGTCTAAAAAGCAACGTCGTTTATTTGTTCCCGGAGATACAGGACTTTCAGGAGCCGCTGGAGGTGATTGGCCCGGCGGATATGCGATGCTGATGAAACCCTCGACTGGAATGGATAAGCAAATAACTCTCGACTTATGCATCGATCGTCTGTGATGCACTGCAACCTGGCTGTTCATTGGACTTTCCAGCGAGCTGCGGAGTTCGTGACAGCAAAGCTCAGGGCGGGAAAAGCCCACGCAGAGATTCACCAATGCGGCCAGTTTGAGAGATCGATCTGAGACATGGTCTGCGACCCTGCGTTACCAGATGGTGGCAAGTCGGCTTGGATCCCCCCCAATTGCAGGCAGATATATCGTGCCCCCCTGGTCCATGATTTGTTGGCTCTGCTCATGAGCTGGCCACGGGCTGCGGGGCCCTGGATACCGGGCTGGTGAACGGCCTGGGTGGCCATGTAAAGATGGTCTATCATATATCTAGTCTCTGAACGAACGATCTGATTAGCACTGCTGAGAATTTATTTATGCATGTCGGGATGGCACGCTGCCAGTGGAAGTGAAACATCTCCATAGTGCTTGCCCGGGTATCGTATATATACAAGGTGCTTATAGAACCCTCCAGGGCTTCTTTCTCTTCAAGTCGCGACCCTTGCATCGAGGCTGCGCTTTCTTTCGATTTATTTTTAACTCGAGCACTGGTTGGCACTGGCTCGTTGGTCCATGGTTTTTTTTTCGCTCTCTTGACGTTGGACACTTCTTTCTGCCGATGGTGCGTCTGAACGAAATACCCGAGAATTTATACCTCAAGCTGGAGTGAAGCGTGAAGGGTGACTAGTATTCCTAGTTGAACAGCTTTAGCAACTTTTATTCTTTTTCTTCTTCAGTTGAAAGTCTGTTTTCCAATATGAATACCACAAAGTCAATGACGTTGTTCGTTGTTCGTTGATACAAAAGTCGCACGCCCACCAAAGAAAAAAGCACTTCATTCCCCGAGCATCTCGCTCTACAACGCAACACACTACGCTACACTACGCTACAAGGCCATGCGAATACCAATACATACCTATACATACCTTTTAGCAGCCTATACCTAGAGCATCGAGACTATCATCAAACCGTTCCTCTATTCTTTGGTTGAGCCAGCACCGCGGTGGTGAGCTTGAAAATTCTCTAAACAAAGAGCAGTCAAGTCACTCCTGCATCTCCCCGTATAAACACTCCATACTCCAAAACCACGGGAGCAAGCACCAACAGCCAACCTGCTTCGAACCGCTGGGGAAGCTACTCTCTTACTCGATCGGCCGGCCATCCAACCGTTGAAGTCATCCGCCGGGATAGTCCGAGTTTCGCAATGGTGGATTACGATGACCTGTTAACAGTATGGCCTCTAAAGGATGTGTGTTATTATCCCCTCCTGCTCCTCTAGACTTCTAGTATGGTGAGCTAATGATATCTTTTCCTCAGATCATCTATGTGGCAATCATCGGGCCCGTGATGCTCGCGGCCTTCCTGGAATGGTTCTTGTGGCTCGCGGCCTTCCTATACTGTCTGTATAAAGTGTTCGTCAAGGCGGAACATGTCAGTGTCAAGGTACTAGCGATTATTATGATGATAGGCTTCACTGCCCTACGGTTAGTTCTCAAATTTGGTTACTGGAAGCATTCGAGTCTAATTAAGATGGCTTAGAGGGATATTCCTCCCAGTGATGGTTGTCACATTACCGCTGCCATCCACAATAACGCAATATTTCCCGGCTAGGCTGGTGTCGTTTCTACAGTGGTTTGCCTTTTGGACATTTGCCGTTCTCCTCATTGTGCCGTGGCTGTTCTGTGTTTACAGGCTGGTCACCAATTCGCTTGGTAGAACTAAGCGCATCAAAGAAGTCTTAGATGACAAAACAGCGCCCAAAACAGTCGTTGTTATGCCAGTCTACAAAGAGGATGCCGCAACTCTACTTAAAGCAGTGAATTCTGTCGTTGAATGCGACTATCCGCCTCAATGTATCCACGTCTTCCTCTCCTATGATGGCGACCAGATTGATCAGTCATACCTTGATGTTGCGACCCACTTTGGCATTCCGGACTTAGGCAATAAATACCCTACCAGCATAGACCTAACCTACAAAGGTGCAAGAATTACGCTATCCCGATTCAAACACGGAGGGAAACGCCATTGTCAAAAACAGACCTTTCGACTAATTGACAAGGTTTATGCTGAATACCTGAGGCAAAATGACAATCTATTCGTCCTATTTATCGATTCAGACTGTATCCTTGATCGCGTGTGTTTGCAAAACTTTATGTACGATATGGAGCTCAAACCAGGAAGTAAGCATAACATGCTAGCTATGACTGGTGTTATCACGTCAACGACCCAAAAGACTACTCTCATAACGCTACTGCAGGATATGGAGTATATCCACGGACAGCTGTTTGAGCGATCGGTCGAGTCGGGCTGCGGCGCCGTCACCTGTCTTCCTGGAGCCCTTACAATGCTACGATTCTCTGCCTTCCGAAAGATGGCGAAGTATTATTTTGCCGACAAAGCTGAACAATGCGCCGATCTATTCGATTTTGGCAAGTGTCATCTGGGAGAAGACCGCTGGCTTACACATTTATTCATGATCGGGGCGAGGGAGAGGTACCAAATTCAAATGTGTACCAGCGCATTTTGCAAAACGGAGGCAGTGCAGACTTTCAGCAGCTTGCTGAAGCAGCGAAGGCGTTGGTTCCTGGGCTTTATCACGAACGAAGTATGCATGCTTACTGATATCAGAATATGGTATCGATACCCGCTCCTCTGTCTTGTCCGATTCATGCAGAACACGATCCGAACCACTGCGCTGCTATTCTTCATTATGGTTATCTCAGTGATTACGACATCTAACAAGATACAAAACCTGCCCGTCGGGTTCATTGCGGTATCTCTTGGATTGAATTACTTGCTCATGTTTTATTTTGGATTAAAGCTTCGCAGGTTCAAAGCTTGGTTGTACCCAATTATGTTTCTCTTGAACCCGTTCTTCAATTGGCTATATATGGTTAACGGAATATTCACTGCTGGCCAACGAACATGGGGAGGCCCAAGAGCAGATGCGGCTGCAGTTGATGCCAATACTTCTCCATCCCAGGCCGCTGATCAAGCTAAGGCCGCCGGAGATGAGCTCAACGTGAACATAGATACTTTCCCGCCTGCCACTAGGGGTAAAGAGCCAGTTCCTATTCAACCACCTGAGGTAGCCGAGGGGCGCTTTACTGCACCAACACTTGGCCCAAACGGCTGCTACGAGAGCACCAATGCGTCCGGGATCACGCTCCCTACGCACTATACAAACGGCGGGATGGGCTCACATCTCTCCTTGGAATCTAACTACACATCAGGTTCAAGGCCAGCCTCGATAGCCATGCCATACGGCGTGCAACATCTTACTCCAGTTGACAATAATGTGTATATGACGACAGAAGACCAGAAGAAAGTAGAAATGGCTCGTCAAAGCGGGCTCCGCAACAACCGTGAGCGCTCTCTAGGCGACTTTAGGTTGGGAGTCTCTCCCAGCCGTGACCGATCCGGCTCGCCTGCCTGCAGTTCTCCTGCCTGCAGCACCCCTGGGAGCATAAGGAGTGTTTCCTATGACTTCCCTCCCCCCGAAGGACCGCTTGGGAATGCACCTTTGCCTAGTCCAGAGCGCCCCAGTCGAGCACGTACTGCACGGAGCCCGCTAGCTAGGAGCTCTTCAGACCGACGTGGCCGTGGTGAGAAGAAAAGGCGTGGAGCTACTAGCACTCGCCGTGGGAGCGTGGCAGCAGAGACTGACGATGAAGGGTCGTCAGAGGAGAAAAGGGGTAGACGCCGAAATCGACTAACCAAAGCCCCACATTGATATCAACGACGTAATGACTAGAAATGACGGCGACATGAGATGCTACGAATGGATTTGGGATTTCTTCTTCTTCTGTTGGGTCTTTTTCTCTTGCTTGGTTTCAAAAAAGTAGACTTATCATGATGTAGGATGTATACCTAGACAATACTTGATCAAGACTCTAAGCCTATCACTCTCTCCCTCCCTATTGCTCTCCCTATTCCTACTTCTATTCCTACTTCTATAGATGTGTTCTGTTTCATCTTGCGGTGAGTTTTCCAGCAACAGCCAGAAACTTCGATCACGTGGTGCCAAGCCCAAAGCGCCAGCAAGCAAAAAAAAATGTGAAAAACTGTGACGACAAAGGCCCAAAAAAACCCGCCCAGAAGGAAAAAAAAAACCCTCCCTCACCAACTCCCTGAAGCTCATCTTGTATTTAAGAGCATCCCAGCCATATCCTTTGAGCGTCTATTCAGACAGCTCGACAAAGATATTTGATAATCAAAAAGAAGAGGAAAAAAAAGTAAGTGGGATCTGCGCTTTTGCTTTCGTTTGTTATGCCCACCGCCGCCTTTTTGTTGCCCCTCCATAGCTATCTTGATACGGATGTGTGGGATGATTTGCTGGCCAACGACTCGTTCTGGTCCTACTTCTGGCGCCATATACACACCTGGGAGGGCCTGGCGGTTACAGAGAAGGGAGATGAGCGCATCTACTTTTAATTTCGGTCCCTTTTTTACCGTCTTTTTTCGCGGAGGTGATCGGGGGGTTTCGTTATCTCTCACCTAGATCACTCATATCTCTGTCCATCCGCACGCTCCGTTATCAACCACTCGACTTACTACGAGAATATTCACGGCCAAAGGGAGACCTGGATCCGGAAAGGGATTGCCATTGCCATTGTCCGGCACACAGCGTTGGTTCTGGTGTTGCATTCCATGGAGTAAAGGGGAATATCACAGCAGCTTTGAATCGGCCCCTATCTCACTTTAATCTCTCTACGGATTATTTCTTCCGCCATATTCCTGTGTGGCCGGCAGTGTGCTTGTTATCATTTTATGAAGACACTGTTTTTTCATATATTTCGACGTGGTCAGTTGCTAACCAGATTCAGATTAATTCTAGATACCCTCCCCAGCGAACAGATCGATCAGACCTTTTACCAATATGAGTGTCGTTGGTATAGATTTCGGTGCTCTTAGCACCAAGATTGGTGTTGCAAGAAATAAGGGTATTGATATCGTATGTTCCGCCCTTCTTGTCCTGTCTCATACTTTTTTTTTTGCCGTTGTTATATCCCCAACTGTGGTCAATGCTAGGTTCATGTCTCACTGACTAAAAGTTCCTCCTTTCTGGAGCCCCTTAGGTCACAAATGAAGTTTCCAACCGATCCACGCCGTCCCTCGTTGGATTTGGCCCAAAGAGCAGATACATTGGCGAGTCAGCTAAGACTCAGGAAATCTCCAACCTGAAGAACACCGTTGGCTCGTTAAAGCTGCTCGTTGGCAGACAATTTAGTGACCCCGATGTCCAATTGGAACAAGATTTTTGCACTGCCAAGTTGGCGGACGTTAATGGCGAGGCTGGTGCCGAAGTCAACTATATGGGCAAGAAGGAGCAGTTCTCCGCCACCCAACTTGTTGCCATGTATCTCACCAAGATTAAGGCCACCGCCTCTGCAGAACTGAAACTGCCTGTGTCTGATGTCGTTCTCAGCGTACCACCGTGGTTCACTGATGCTCAGCGACGTGCACTCATTGACTCTGCCTCGATAGCTGGCTTGAACATGCTACGTCTTATTAACGACACCACTGCTATCGCACTTGGCTACGGTATCACGAAATTGGATCTCCCAGTTGAAGGTGAGACGCCTCGACGTGTCGCCTTTGTTGACATTGGTCACTGCAACTACACCTGTGCTGTAGTTGAGTTCAAGAAGGGAGAGCTTAACGTGAAGGGAACCGCCTGGGACCGCCATTTCGGAGGCCGAGCCCTAGACAAGGCTTTGGTGGACCACCTTGCAAAGGAGTTTAAGGAGAAGTACAAGATCGATATCAAGACCAACCCCAAAGCCATGACCCGAACCTTCGCAGCCGCTGAAAAGCTGAAGAAGATCTTATCTGCCAACGCCCAGGCCCCAATCAGCATCGAGTCTATCATGAACGATGTCGACGTCCGTGCTATGGTTAAGCGTGAGGAGCTAGAGGAAATGATTAGGCCGCTGCTTGACCGTGTCACTGTTCCTCTCGAGCAGGCTCTCGCTGAGGCTGGCCTCAAGCCCGAGGATATCGATAGCATCGAGATGGTCGGCGGCTGTACCCGTGTCCCCTCCATCAAGGATGCCATCAGCAAGTTCTTTGGCAAGCAACTTTCCTTCACCCTCAACCAGGATGAGGCTGTTGCCCGTGGCTGTGCTTTCAGCTGTGCTATCCTGTCTCCAGTTTTCCGTGTCCGTGACTTCTCCGTGCACGACGTTATCAACTACCCCATCGAGTTCACTTGGGAACAATCTCCCGATATCCCAGATGAAGCCACCTCCTTGACCGTTTTCAACAAGGGCAACGTCATGCCCTCCACCAAAATCCTTACCTTCTACCGCAAGCAGCCATTTGACCTGGAAGCCCGTTACTCCAAGCCAGAGATGCTCCCTGGCAAGACCAACCCCTGGATCGGCCGCTTCTCCGTCAAGGGTGTCACCGCCGACGCCAACGCTGATTTCATGATCTGCAAACTTAAAGCAAGACTCAACTTGCACGGTGTCCTGAACATTGAATCCGGATACTACGTGGAGGATGTTGAGGTCGAAGAGCCAATTCCCGAGGAAAAGAAAGAAGGCGATGTAAGTACACCCCTTATGCCGGCGTTGCCCCATGCCGCTAACTCATATCCCTGTCCGGTACCCCCACGGCAAAGAGCGTGTTTTCTAACATAAGAAAACTGTGGAAACAGACAATGGAAACAGACGAAGCCAACGGCGAGGCCGAAGCGAAACCCAAGATGCGCAAGGTCAAGAAGCAACTCCGCAAGGGCGACCTTCCTGTTGTTTCTGGCTCCGCATCAATCGATGCCGCCAGCAAGGAGAAGATGGCCGAGAGGGAGAACGCTATGTTCATGGAGGACAAGCTTGTTGCCGACACTGAAGATAAGAAGAACGAGCTTGAGTCCTTCATTTACGAACTGAGAGATAAGATCGACGGCATCTACGCCGACCATGCTAGCGAAGAAGAAAAGGAGAAACTCAGGACCAAACTCACCACCACAGAAGTATGGCCCCACACCACAGTCCATATCGATAAGCCCCTTGACTAATATATGATCCTAGGACTGGTTGTATGAGGACGGCGAAGACACCACCAAGGCTGTCTACATGGCCAAGATGGACGACATCCGCTTCGTTGCTGGACCCATTGTGCAACGCTACCTCGACAAACTTGAGGCCGATAGACAAGCAGCACCCCCTAAGAGACACGTGGAAGTAAAGGGCGACACTGGTATGGATGACGCCGACGCCAACGGTGACTCTAAGATGGAGGAAGTCGAGTAGATTATACATATGATAAAATGTTTATGAGATGACTTTTTTTTTCATTTAGCATTCATGACTTTCTTGGAGGCTGTTGTTTGCACCACTCACACATCTTACTGTGCCCTCCCTTCCTACACACCTCCTTCTATTCTTCTATTTCCTATGTCCTTACAATGCCATGGCTTTTTCCCGCTGCCTCTCTTCTTTTTTTTCACTACCGAGGTTCCCCAACATCCCATTTCCTCGCCTGGTACACAGGTATAATGATCAAAACCAAACAAGGTCAAAAAGTGTTAAATAACGTTTTCTTTACACGGATAGAGGAATGGAGAATGAATTTGTTTAGAACTCATCGTGTAGCAGCAACCTGATACTTTGTTGGTTCTTGTTCATTCTGTAGTAATTTTGATTTCGCCGGGTTTATCTCGGCGTTAGAGGGTGGCCGAAAGAGGAAATTGCCTCGGCTCTTTCACCGCAACTAAAAAACTCCGCCTTTTCGACCTCCAAGAACTTCTTTCTTCGGTAAATGTCTACGTCTGCGGCCTGCGATTCTTTCTCTCTCTCTTCTCATTCCTGCATTATTCGTAAACGCTCAGGTATATTTCTAACTATTCGTGCGCGCCACGGAAATCAGTGCCTCCGCCCTATCCCCAGTTTTTGACTAGCTTCGGCTCGTATTAGCTGCATTTATAGCTCCGAGGTCCCCTCATTTATTTTCCAATTTCTTTCATTCTTCATTCCATCGTCGCTGCCTGAGAATTTTTGTTTTACCTTACGGTCTATACATTATATTTATACCTGTCGAAATGGCTACCGCAAGATTAAATTCTATCCTGGCTCAGCTTAAGCCTGCTACCGGTGGAAGCAGTGCTGTCCAGAAGATGTAGGGCTCCCACACCCTGCAGCAGCCCTGGTTTTCATATACCCGTGCTGGCTTCGCTGGATCTATGGACTTGAGCTGTTGCTAATACGTGTTGTACAGTACCCAGAAGAATGCAGATGATATTGTAATCACCCTTGCGGCGAGGACGCCTATGGCCCGAGGCTTCAAGGGAAGCTTCAAGGATACCGAGCTTGATTATATTGTGTACTCTCTTCTGAAGGAAGTGGTTTCCCGCTCCAACGTGGACCCTAACCTGATTGAAGACGTTGTAATGGGATGCGTATGGAACCCTTTCTCTCCATATATGTCCCGTTCCTCATGGCCTATGCGATCAACTAACCAATCTCTTTCTCAACAGTCAAACAACGAGCGTGCATCCAGCATCATTCGTGCCGCTTCCCTCGCTGCCGGAATTCCATATACCTCCGGTGCCTCTGCTGTCAGTCGATTCTGCTCATCCGGCCTCTACTCCATCCAAGACGTTGCCAACCAAATCTCCAATGGATCCATCGACATCGGTATCGCCGTTGGTGCCGAGTCCATGACCAAGGGCCCATCTAAAAATAACCCTCCATTTGCGCCAGAAGTTGTGGCCAACCAGGACGCCGCAGACTGCTCACAGCCTATGGGACAGACATCCGAGAACGTCGGTTCCGACTTCAACATTTCCCGTGAGGAGCAGGACCGATATGCGGTCGAGTCTTTCCGCCGAGCAGAGGTGGCCCAGAAGGCCGGCAACTTCGTGAACGAGATTATTCCCGTCACCACCAAGGTTAAGGACCCCAAGACTGGAGAAGAGAAGCAGGTCACCGTTACCAAGGATGAGGGACCACGATATGGAACTACTTTTGAGGGATTGAGCAAGATTCGTCCTGCATTCCCACAATTTGGTAACAGAACCACTGGTGGTAATGCCAGTCAGATTACCGATGGAGGTAAGTGCCGTCTCAATCTTGTGAAATTGGACTTAAAAACTAATAATATTCCAAACAGCTGCCGCCGTTCTCCTTATGAAGCGCTCCAAAGCTGAAGAACTCGGCCAACCCATCATTGGCAAATTCGTCGGAGCTACTGTCGCTGGTGTCCCACCACGCATCATGGGTATCGGTCCATCAATCGCCATCCCCAAGCTCCTCTCCAAGTTCAACCTCCGCAAAGAAGATATTGACATCTTTGAAATCAACGAGGCCTTTGCTTCCATGGCCGTTTACTGTATCAACACCCTTGGCCTCGATCACGCCAAAGTTAACCCATGTGGTGGAGCTATTGCTCTCGGCCACCCACTTGGCTGCACCGGTACCAGACAGGTTTGCACCATCATGAACGAGGCGAAGAGACAAAACGCAAAGATTTTGGTGACTAGTATGTGCATTGGAACTGGTCAAGGAATGGCTGGTTTATTTGTTAACGAGCAGTAAACTGTCTTGCTCCCCATTCAATGTGGAACATTTCCATTATTTATCCTCGGAATTAGAATTCATGAGTTATATTTCTCTGTAATCCTTCTCTTCACGTGGTGTATATACGCGTATAAATAATTATCATTCATCCGCCTCCCGACCAGAGTTGTCTTCAGACTGCTCTTGGCGGTTAGACTTTATCCTCTCCAGCCTAGCCTCCGCTGCGTTGGCCAGAATCTCTCTTCTGCTCAGTCCTCTCCTAGAACTAGTAGAAGGAGCCTCGCTTGACCCCTCTGGCAAATTGCCGAGGACAAACTCACCTCCCGTCCAGCCACCATGGTCCACAACTCCCTGCGCATTCATATCCTCCCAGTCAACAGGGTTATAAAACTCCTGATCACTAACACTCCGCCCTTTATTTCCCCAATAGTCGGCCTTTTCAACTTCCCTCTCGATCTGGCCCGTCAAATCCCAAAAGTCTCGGTCGTGGTCACTAAACTCACAATGTGCTAGTTCGTGGCACAGAGTCTTTCGTATAGTTCTATAGTCTCGATATCCATCATACGCATCTGTCCGAAGACGGAGTTCAATGACTTCTCCTTTATTTCGGTTTAGACCAAGCGTCCGTGATGACATCGTTGTATGTTGTACCGGGTCCATTTCAGTAAGTAAGGGTATCGAGAATCGATGGCAGGCCATCGCCTTGCGAATTCCCGGGTCATCGCGTAGCCGGGCTAGAAATGCAAGGCTACGATCGGGGTTGGGTAAATAGGGAAGTGGGAGTAGCTTGTGGAATGTATATTGGGAGGATGATTGTTGTGGTTGGCGTGAAGCTGGTTTTGCAGGTTTGATTATTGATTTGCGGGCCGGCGATGAAGATACGGGCCTCTTTAAAGAATCTATTTCTCCACTGGTGCTACCGAGAAGAGTTATTTTGGCGCGAGGGGAGTGCAGAGGTAAGGATGATAGAGGCGTCGGCGGGAATGGAGCCTTTTGTAGGCCCGGTTTGGGTGAGATAAGTAACTTTTGATTCTCTGGGGGGATAGACAGTTTCCCTGAGAGTTCATCTGAAAGATCCTGAAGTGTCGAGTCGCACGGCAGCGAAAGAAAGTGGCTATTGCCTTGGTGATGAACTGTTATATCCAAATCACTCCGCTCGCCTGAGCTAGCTTGCAAATCGCTAGGGTTCATGTTGGAGGTTAGTTGGGTTTTTCTGCAAGAAGGATGAGACTCGCAGTGAGTTGCCATATGTCAGTCAAGACGTAGGCTATATATACAGAGGCGTCGCCTCATCTTGACTCGTCATCGCGTTGTTGGCTAGAAAGACATCGAAAGTCTTCTTCGTTGGAGATCAATAATTCCGGATTAGTAATCGGATTTAACGGTGAAATTTAAGTTTATCACGTCCCGAGGCTAAAAAAAGACTTTCTTTTGTTTTTAATATATCGAATTCTGAAAGCAAAAGATATTCACAAGTCATGCATTACAGAAAATATGACAGTGTGTTTCGAGGATATGGAAAAGTAACCAATTGATACATATAAAGATAACATTACAAGGTCACATAGTCATTCTACGCTACTAGAATGCCGAACGTCAGCTGCCCCTGACATGATAACCAATTTGCCAGGTACACACAGAGGACACAACTGGTTCAAGCAGCAGTCCTGGCTGGTTTCCAATTTATATGTTCCTTATTTCATTTACGAACCCGGAACCCTTCGATCGATCTAAGGTGAAAGCTGAACCCACTCTTGTAGGTCGTTGCTCCAGAAATGGCTATTAAGGACATATCAGCAACTAGCCTACACTCCAAATTATCAATCTTCGCACTCACTTTTCATATTCTGTTCTCCGGAGAGAAGCGTTCCCATATTCTGTGATGAGGATATCGACATAGTTAAAAGGGACATTGGCTGGAACTCCTTCGCATGTGCTCTCGCGCAAAGGATAGATATCAACATCTCGATACGTGTGGAAATTTTTATCCGACAACACTCCTGGGTCGGTATCATGGTTTAGCTCGCTGATTCCCGTGATGTCAGTGAATATGCCGCTGGTTATGTCCGTCCACCTTGCGTCAATGACATTTTGCCCGTCGCCGCGTTCCCGCTGCCTTGACGCAGGGTTGACATCCAGCAGATATTGCCGTTGTCTCCTCTTGCCCGATACGATACTGGTATAATTATAAACAGTCTGGTTGAAATAATCGCCTATATATTGAAGGGTTTCAGAGTTGACTTGTGTATCCAAGTCCCAATCCCATGGGAGCATCTGCCAATGGAGAAATAGGTTAGCTTTCAATCCGTGGATTGCACCAGCATAATATCCCAACGACAGAAGGCAGGATGTATAGAATACATAACCCATACCTTTCCATTCCACCACCACCCTAGCAATGTCCCATGAGCTATCCAGGTTTCCAATCCATTTTCCCGGAAGAATTGCAGATACGCTCGAATCATATCCGCCAGGCCTTCAATCCGATCGGTCTGTCCCACCACGCCATTGAAAAATTTGTTATCATAATGGCGAAGCGTGTCGTCCATCCCTGGCTCTTCGAAATACTTATCAAGCCTCCCTTTCCTTGGATCTGTTGCTTCTTCGGCGACTGCCGTGGCTGCGTGGCTTACAAGGAACGTCACGACCAATATCCACGCTTCTAGTACCTTCATCTTGACTTCTTCGCTACCTAGTCCCTCTAACAGGAAGCTCTTTTTCTGGAGGCATCTAGTGGGAGGCGGCGTGGTGGTGCTGACCCAAGATGGTATTATCCTGTTGTTAGGAGTGAACTATACAGGATGTCGATGTCTCGCGATGATGGTTTCCCTTGACGGAAGAAATCACGGCATATAATACGCAGTTAAGGATATATGTAAAAAAGAATGCGTTTGGTATATGTATCTCGCCCTTCTATGTCTCTGCATGTATTGTTTAACATGGTCGCGTGCTCCATCCAGCCACTTCTGCTATTACGTCTAAATAAGCAGGCTTCACCCACGGCTCGAGACATCTCTAATCTTGGATTTCTATGGTACGCGACCGGTAGAGTACATAGTACTAAAAGAATGCAAAAGAATGTGTGGTAAAAACTTGGTTCCGTTGCATTCCGGCTAGCTAGAGGAGTATCGCTTTCAGTCTCATATAGGCACATACACAAAGCCACTTGCACCTGGAGTGGCAACATGTATAATGTACATGGCGTTCAATTAATGATATGTAGTGAATTATATAAGATGTAGAGCAGCCTGATGCTATTTATAACACTACCAGTACAAAAGTCTGATCAAAATGAGCCCCAACCCAACAATGCCGGAACTCCTAAAATAGTATAGAGACAGATCCTATATAGATTTGCGCCCGGTAAATTTAGAATATCCAACTTCTAGCGACTTCAAAAGAAAGGAAAAGTGACACGAGGCGGGGAGAATTTGGAACCTTCAACTTCCCCTTAAAAAGGAACTAGGGTAGTACGTGATGCTGACCACACCAGTTCATAAACGAGCATCGAAGGGCCATGTGTAGATATTCAAGCATGGCCTCCGTCGTTGCTACTGGTGACACTACCCACTTCAGACCAGCTAACAGGTGTATACACTCCCTCTCGTGGCCGGCCAAGGTCGCTTATCGAGTCGTCAGAGGCAGTCTCGAAGGGGTCATTGTGTATATGGCTCAGGCTTGAAGCGATAGACGGAGCCGATGAGGGCTGGGTTGGGGGGGTGTTGTTGCCACCAGCATCAAAGAGGACTCCTCCTGGCTGGGAAGCAGCCTGGTTATGATGGCCAGGGTGAGCATAGTAGAAATCTGGCACCCTGCTCTCTGTATGTGTCAATGATGCGGTGTCAGAAAATTCTTGTGGGTGAGCCTCTTGTTCACTGAAGTGAATAGAGGCCTGGAAATCGGTATCTGGGAACTCAGACGTTGGGGTTAAATTCACTAAAGACTCAGAAGGGTGATTAGAGGGTGTTTCTGAGCCCAGCGTAGAGGGACGAGATGGGCCCATCTGTAGGCTCTCAATAAGCGCACGGCGTTGGTCCTGGTCGATGTCTGGAATAACCACAGACATTGAATGTGAAGTGGTGTTCGTATCGCCTTGTTTTATGTTAACAGGCACTACCCGCGATACGTCGGGCATATCGATCCCGGAGGCCTTGGAAGCTGTGAGCTGGGCCTCCTGGTCGAAAACTTTTGCATCTTTCAACCGTCCCTCATGATCTACGAGTTTATCAAAACTGTTCATGCTACCCTCTGAGCCGGCGCGCCGTTTTGCTGTGAGCAGAGCATGACGCCGCATGATGTCTTCTCTTGCCTTCCGTCGTCTTTCCTCTGCCTCTAGCCCTGTAGCCTCGATCATGGATATATCATCTCTCTGAGCTGCACGCTGTTGTTCCGGGCTGATACCATCTCCAAGACTGTGTAAAGCAAGGGCTATCTTGCGTCGAGAGGTGTCGAGCCATCGTTTGACCTCTGGACTTTCATAAGCGGCAATTCCGGCTGCAACGATGACGGTGACCGTTATGACGATGCCTAAAGCCGGGAGCTCTTGTTACCACACCGTTCAAACATCAGGGATAAACAATAGCGAGACAATTAACGATGCGAATGAGCCTTGGATAAAGGACTGACCTTTTGCCAGAGGGGCTGTCATGCTGGGAAATTTGGAGTAAGCTGGAGAGGGTCGGTTTGTATCTCAGGCTATTTAAAACTCTTCTTTATCTAGCTGTTAACATCGACTGTTTAGTATATGTAGAGCCCAATCTCACACCAGCCAGAGCAACAGGGTTGGTGGTCTTTTTTTTTATGATGCTGCAATGCGAATAATATATGCGACTGCCTGCCGAACTTCGCCCTCTCCTTTCGTCATCGCTCTTGGGGGAAGGCTTACATAAGCCCTTATCGCCCGAATGCTAAATTCTCCCTCTAATCTACAAATTAACCCCAACGCGACATTCAGAGAGTCAAGCAGTAAACAGCAGCATCTACGTGATTTTGCTCTAGCAGAATGTCTCAGCTTCCGACGTTACAGCGGAATCTGACTCTAACGGAAGAGTTGGAGAAGCTTGAGCAGTCCATCACTTTGACGTTGCAAGGTAGGTTCGATGCGGGCGACTTGATGGAGAGGGATATATATACTGCTACCATGAGAACTATAGCTAATTGCTCTTGTCTATATTAAAATAGAAATCGATTCCAACTTCAATAGGGCTCACCGAATTGTTACGTCTAGTATCATCCCAATTGTTGAGCAATACGCGGAGAATTCCAAGGATGTATGGGAGGCATCAAAGGTATGGGCAAGACTGACATTCTGATAGCACAAGAACATCTGTCTGACAAAAAGAGGAGGATATTAGTTTTGGAAGCAATTCTTCGAAGCAAGTGCCAATGTTTCGTTATCTGGTTATGAAGAACAACCACCTAGTGAAGCAGGGCAAGATACCACCGAGAATGCCGATACAAACACCACAGGTGATTCAACATACCAGGAAGAGTCTGAATCATATGCCACGCCGTCACCGGAACATATAGGATCTGGACATAAGATGAAAGACGAGGATGACTCCGACCTTTCTACTCTTTCGTTATCTCCGTCGCATAGCACTCCGCGTGCCAAAAATATGCCTTCTCGTATATTGGATGAAGACGAGACGACATCACAAATAGATTACTCCTCAGCCTTTGACCAACATGCAGAAAATTTACCCGCTGTCGAATCGCCCCTCCAGCTCCATGATACTGATCCAAGGACGCCCGGAAAGGGAAAACAGCCTAACTATAATGATGTCGCTACTCCAAACACCTCTTCCTCCACCGTATTTAATCCCATTTCGAATTTCAAACTATCGACAGCTCGAAACGGTGACCGGGCCGACCCTCTCATGCACCGTGTTCTGGATAAAACATATCGAGTTCAAGCGACTCCCCTGGCCAGCTCACGGAAATCTGCCACTAGCAAGGGAACTAGCGGATTTGGCACTGCGACCCCGCCTACGTCGCGCTATAAACTAGATTATTCTCCGCTCTCGAGTCCAGAGCTAGAAGCCCCAAAATTACATACCGAGTTATTCGATTCACCCATGATTCAGCGAAGCGCTCGTAAGCGTAACACCAGCAAGACTCGAACCCCTGGCATTAGCATTTTAGCCACTCCTTCGAATAAACATGGAGAAAGGCCAAATATGTGGGATAGCGATGAAGAATTTGGCCATGGCGGATACGCCGACGATGACGATGAAGACGACACAGCACTCGTAGATTTTAGTCCTCCAAAGACCATGCAGTTCCATGTACCGCAAAGTCGACTGCTGAAGACTCCAGGTACGCGCTTCCTCATTACCTCCAAAATATCGAATGTTACTTACATGCATCATCAACCAATAGCAAAGGAAGCCTCGAAACGCATTGTTTCGGATTTACTTCACACTGCAGGCGGAAGCGAGCTTACTGACGATCTGGATGATATTTATGATGACCCTAACAACAGTCCAAGCATTGTTCGTCGTTCTGGCTTGGATGACGAGACATTTTAATTTAGCGGATAAATAATAGTAAAATACTACTTATACCCTCGACATAGAGACCAATATGCATAAGTAATATGGAAACACGGAGCCAATATAATTTTGAGTCTCTAAAACAGATCAATCATCAGGCATAAGAGGAAATAGGCGATACGCAAGCCGCATCTACCCCTTTATTCTCTTACACTACAGAACTAATTAGTATATGCAAGATAAGGTGGGGTCTACAATCATTCTTGTTATTAATGTGCTAGCAGATAAGTAGCGGGCAAATGGGTGAAGGGTATTGAACAAAGGAAAAGGCATACCATAAAAGCGTAACAACGCGTCAACGGAAGAGGCGCAAGAATAAGACCAAGAACAAGTAAAATCGTCATGACTGCAAGGCATTATGGGGAATGATAAATGATATAAAAAGGGATAGGGTAAAAATCACATTCCAGTCTGGGCCAGCAGAACATTGTCAAGTTTCCCAAATTCGTCCTTCAATCCCTTACTTCCCGCTTTCTCCATTTGCAAATCGAGCAACTGAAATAGAAAATATGGCTAAAATCGACGGAGAAGGAAGATAGGAGAAGCAGTGGTATGGTATGACCGCTGTTGAAAAATGGACATGTGAAAAAGGCGATCAATGCGAGTTGAATAAGAATAGTCAGGTAAGAACAAAATTGTAATGCAGAATTCTCGTCTCCGAGCCTCCCTTCCGTGGCCGTTCGCTCTTTTATCTTCCAAGAAAAAAAATATATTATCGCTGAGACGCTGTAGTGTTGGGCAGCTAGGTGTGTTGTCCTAACCTAGTTCATCACAAGGACCCAGATGTCGGGTAACTTCAAAATCTCCTCAGGCAGTATCGTTCAGTAATCACTCCTCAATTCCCATGAATATATCCTGGCAGTTTTCCACCATGAACTGGATCGTTTCATTCTTTTTCTGCACATCGGTCATTTCACGGCTCAAGCTCTCTGGGCGTAAGATGGTAGGTGCAAAAACAACGGCGATGTTGAGACTGGTCATGAGATTTTCCTTCTCACGATCAACGACGCGTTTCAGGTGGAAGACAAGGAACTCGAGAACATCCCTGTGTACGCGGGGAAGTTCCTGGAGGCCTTGCTGGATGACCTCCACTCTTGCGGAGACAGGCGTCACATTAATTGCGTCAAGGAGCATGTCATACACTGGGTATGTGACAAGGGGAGTTGGGAGCATCCGGAAATATTGTTTTAGGGTAGAAGTGATGGCGTTGATATCAAGATCAGGGTCCGAAATATCATAATCGCGAGAACGTTCAAAGCCTTCGCGTATGATTTGAACTTGGGAGCTTCCTCCGGATTTTCGGTAGATACCTTCCACATCCATTCCTATTAACAGCAAGATAGTGTAAGCAAATATATAGACATTTATTTGACACCCACGGGAGATGCTTACCTCGAAGTTCAACTTCCTCGATACAGCGTGTAACGACGCTAGGGATGACAGCTTTCTCAATCTCCAAACGTTGTTCCAGTTCACCGCCAAACAGACCTAAGACAGATTAGCAAAGAAAGTTTTGATGAGAGAGAGGGTAGGTTATGCTCACTTGCTGGTGCATCCAATCCCGGAGAACTGCCATTAGATTGTCCTTTCCATGGCGTAGGCTTGGTCTTTTGATTCCCGAAGAATCCGAATCCTTGTCTGGATGGGTCCTGTGTTTGCGAGCGCGTCATACCTGGTCCACTTCCTTCCTGTTGAGAGCTGGAATTATACGCGGAGGTCTCGTTAAACTGGCCATCTCGTTGGTATAAGAATGCGCCCTTGAGGCCCTTGGTGACTCCCTTGGCAACATTCTGGCCCTTTTTCCAGGTGAATTTCTTAGGCTGTGCTTTGCGGATACTCACAACGTGAGGGCCTTGAATGACAGTGGCAGGTTCGGCTTCTTCCGGTACCGTGACGCTAGAGTTGGACGCCGCCGCTTCATAGGGAGTTGAGCGAGCTTCTAGCGAGGCGGTAGACTTGTCTTTATGATGAGAGTATATTCCCAGGCCATTTGGAGGTTGTCGACTACTACCGCTGGAGGTATTTGAGCTTGCCTTGTACAGTTCCTGGATCTGGTGGACAAGCTGGTTGTTTAGTTCTGCTAGCTGAGCATTCTTTAGTGACAACTGTTCAAACTCCTGGAAGCTCTTGTCCTTGAGCTTCCCGAGGTTAGCTAATTCTTCAACTAAATCGTTGCGTTTCTGAATTAACTCTTCGATTTGTGGAGCAAAGGTATCTTTCAGGCCCTCGAGGGATTCAGCAAGATCTCGGAGAACAGAATTGCTCATCTTCCCAAGGTCAAGTGGTTTGTTATTTTTCTTCTCGGCGGCAATATGATCCTTCCATACTTCAAGTTCTCGAAGGATGATCTCCTTTTGAGCATCCAAGAATATCATGGTTGATCGTTTCTCCCGTAGTTCCGTGTTGACCTGCTTAATATTTACAGTAGCATTAAGCGAGGTTTCTAACTCCAAAATCTTTTGATCCTTCTCAATAACCTTCTGGCGTTCCCGCTTCAACTCAGTTTTGAGCCAAGTTAATTCATCCTTGGCTTCAAGACCACCAGAGGTCGGGCTACTAATATCGTTTCCAGAGTTACCTGTACCAGGAGGAGATTTGGCAGGCCATTTGTGTTCTCGGGATAACCGTGAGCCTTTATCGCTAAAGCTTCTACCATGTCGAACAGAGTTCGACACTTTACGAAGAAATGAGTCCTGGGCCTGGGCATCGTCGCCTAGGATTCGCGCCATATCTTCATCTAGGGAGAAGTCGCCAACCGCACTATACCGGAGAAGGCCAGGGGAGGATCCAGGAGACGCTTGTCGCTGGGCGTCTGAGGGTAAAGCATAGCTGCTTACACCTCCGGATGCGGACCGCGTATGCGTTGATGGAGCGGCGGTTGTGGTAGGATTAGACCGGGTTGGTGGTGTGCTTTCAATAGCCTTTGATGCCACAGACGCATAATCAGAGCTAGTGGAGGATCTAGCGGTGTCCTCAGGCTTATCTGCATGATCCTGTGATGCTGGCGTGATATCTTTCCTCTGGATGTTCTGATGGAGTTTACTGCTTTCTAAGGAGTCTCCTCTCTTAGGTGGGTACTGTAACTGGTTCAAAGAGGAAGAAATCGTGCCAGGGTTGGTTTGCTCGTTTGATACCTTCTTCCTCTGGCTTGCGATAGAGTTTTGAGACATAAGGGCATCCTTTCCGGGGACCGAATGGCGATTCGATGACCTATCACCGTGTCTGATAGAACTTGTTTCCGGGTTAAGATGGGTGTTTGCGCCAGAGCTACCTTGGTCCTTGCTTCTTGGGACCTCCTGTGACAACCTAGTGCTGTCTATGCTCATACTAGCTCGAGCACTCTGCGACTCGCCTCGTTGGCTGGAGTTATTTGTAGATTGTGTCTGAGGCGGCGTCGTAGTATCCTGAAGCCATTGCTGCGGATTAGGATTCATCTGTCGCTTATCCTGGTACGCAATGTGGGTTGGCGATAGCATAGCCGGGCCTTCTCCTGTTATCCCAAGTGGCGCAGTTGCCCCGCGACCAAAGTAATCTTTTGGTCTGTCGTCCTGTGTCATTGGCGAATTCGGAGAGCCTATGTGAGGAGAGGCGTGTTCAGACGGGGTAGGGTCGAAAGCAACGGGGATGAGAAATTCTTCACCACCAGAACCATCTGACCTATGAGTTGCTACCGAATGACGATTGCTGTTATAAGTGCTCGATGGAAGGAGTTGATTGTCTAGTAGAAAAAATTTCTTAGTTGAGGCCATCGAATGCTCATGCTGATTACTGAGACATACCTTGATTTGAAGAATATGACCTAGTTCCCCGGTCATCCTCTTGTCTGGATTGAGGAAGGTGTTCAGACGTTGAATCAGAAAATATATCGGAAGAGGGTGGTGGCGGGTCGTTATTGTCAGGCACCATCATAGACGGCGGAAGTGAGGGAAGCGACTTGTCAAGATGCATACTTGGGCCGGGAGGTTTCTGTCGCTGTGCAGCATTTCGAGCTGTTCGTTTCCTCCTCCTCGACATTAACGATTCATGACAATCCATGCAAAATATACCTTGTGACGTTCGCGCGTAACGGAGGTTCTCGATCTTTTTCTTGCAGTTGCGGCACTTGAAGCACCCGGCGCAAAAGGCTTGCTCTCCGGTAACAATAGCGACATCGTCGATTTTGGAACCGCAGGAGCTGCAGCTGTAGGCACAATTTCTACAAACGAGAGAGCCATCGCCGACCATGAGGAGGTTTACGTCTGAGTCGAGGTAGGCGCCGCAAGTATGACATCGGAAACAGTCGATATGCCATCGGTTTCCGGCTATTGTATGATTAGAAATTGGCCTTTGTCATATAAAGGGAAGAATCCACATACCGAGTTCGAACGCCTTTCCTTCTTCAAGAATCTTGAATGCAGAAAATTTTAGCATATACCCATCAATGCCGCCAAAAAAAAAAAAATGCATGAGCCATCCGTACCTCACCGCAGCCTTTACAGTGGATTGGAAAGTCATCTTGGTCATCAGGCGACTCAGTAGAGGCCGATGCATCCATATCCATCTTCACAGTCGTCTCAAAATTTATATGCGAGTCGCGCGTTCGGTCTAGAGTCAAAGATCGGAAAAAGGGTCAAGTACGGTTTAGGAGGTGAGGTTTGAAGGCGGGTCTATCGATGTTGTGATATGAAGCATCTGAGGGAGTAGAAAGGACAGTCCAAGCTTTGATCCCCCCCGATGGTGAGAATTATCCGGAATGCGACTTGTTTCAGCTATAATCGCAAAACCGCTACTCTCTTATAGCCCCGAATATAGACCGATATCTATCGAATGAGAGTAGCAGTTGGATGTTAAACGGCCCCCATTCAAAAGTTCAAGAAGAAGGCTCGACAGGCCAAAGGGCGAGAGCGGGGACGATCAGTAAGTATGCGATGTCAGGGACGGGCCAGGGCCGCAGGGCCACGTCGGTCGATGTATCAGAGTGAAGTCAAGGGAGGGTATGGAGATTTCGGGAGGCCTCTCTGTTGTGGATTGACCGGTCGAGGGTTAGCAGAGAGCCACGATAAGACTTGGTTGATGCTGAAGATGGCGCAAAATGATGAACGATCAAAGATAACGAAAGTGTTCAGCCACGAAAAGAACAACAGGAGACAGGAAGCAGGGGGGCCAGCTGGAGAGAGAGGAGAGAAGGGGGGAGGATACGAGCTTGCTGTC
>JANTQJ010000191.1:0-23154 GCA_032989685.1 Arthroderma sp. PD_2
TGGAATGGCGTGGATTATCGAAAGGTACCTGGCGCACCAGTCAAATCCAACCAATTCCTTCCGATCCATGGACCAAGCAAACCCAAGCCAACCCTTCCAACCTCGCTCGCGAAGCCGAGCCACAAGAGCTGTGATGGCCCGACTATCAAGAGATCCATGGGCACCGACGGACTACCGCCGCCCCAAAAAATATGTTAGCCGCGACGCAGTACATAACCTTATCAATTCCACGTTCTGTCCCGACGCAGTGAAACAAAAGGTACTAGACAAGGATTCTGCCTCGATCTCACGAACTTATCTCAAAGGCACCCCAGAAGAGGTCAATATCGCGATTGACTGGAAACCAGGTGTACAGTTTGTGCCCGATATTGAGGAATGCGTAATGCGCCTGCATGAGGCTCTAGATGGATGCCCCAACGACCGCAAAGAAAACCCAATGAACTGGAAGAGCCACAGCTTAGCTACGGTTGAGCTCAAGGATAAGAAGATGGTGACATATCGCCTCACGCCTTTGGCTGACCGTCCGCCGCGCCCGAAGGAACGACTTTTGAAGTGTGAGGCCAAATACAAGGTGCTTCGGAACGGTGTTGCTGCCCCGGGGGGTAGGAAAGATATTAGTATCTGGGGTACATGGGTCAACTCTGACTTCGTCGGTAGAGTCAAGCATGAGATGAAAGGGTGTGACTTGGATACTGACTCTTTCAAAATTGATATTAAGCGTGACAAAAGCGACGGGCGCGAATGGACTATCAATCCCAAGGCCGGAGGGCCGAGTAAGTGTCCTGATAATGCAATAGGGACTGCTTTTGGCGTGAAGGACTTTGACTGCAAGGGGATACCGCATAGAAGAAGCCTGTCCTCGTTCCTGCTGGCAAGGGTCGTTTGATAACTCTCTCCTAGTTGCACCTGGTCTCGTCTTTCGTTTCATATCACCTTTCCCTCCTCTTTGCACAACCCTCAGTTTCGGACTTTCTATTATTTGCGTCTACTTTTACTTCTATCTTAGCATACCATGGATATTACCTCTAAGACTTTTACTTGTGACTATCACTATTCGTTGAATGAAACCGGCGCTCACATCCCTGATGATATTTCTAGCCCCAGCCCCAGCCCATCTACGTATAGAACAATGTAGCTAACTACAGCTTGAGTATTTAACAGGCCCGCGGGGGTGGCGCAGTAACGACCTCAAGCACCTCAAGTTAACTAACCAGGCCTAGCTACTCAAGAATAAGGTACTACTTCTATCGGCCGGTGCTTGGTGATAACTATACCACTTGGTCGAACCATGGATCACCCTGAGATCCCACGAAAAAGAGTCAGGTTTAATAGGATAAGGACGACTTGGACGCAACGACGAGAGCAGGCTTTTGACGGGCTATCACCATCGGAATGGGTCGATTTATGGTCAAGTCGGCTAGTTGGCAAGAGACTTACATCTCTAGATCCGGACGAGTATAAAGAGAGAAATCCCGATGGGCTCTACCCCTATCCAATTTACTCTCGCGGTTCATCATCTTGTTCTCTGAATATGTCGACAGCTGAGATTCCCAGACGGAAGCTCGCACTCATCGCCCTGCCGACTGAAATGCTACTTCAAATAATTGAAGAGGCCTTAAACCCATACGAATCCTATTCCGATCACCGGGCAAAAGAGTCGTCAGTGTCTTGGTATAAACATTCAGGCATTCCACTTATATTTGCCTGTAAGCGGCTCTATGCCCTTGGACAACCGATAGCGATCCGCCATTATACGTTTGATACAGCACAGCTTCCAAGCACCGCATATCTACACCGGCCCATCCCCCCGACTCAAGTAGTACATAATATGGCGATATATCTGCGGTAAGCTAACGTGCATATGCAGTAGTATCTGATTGAAACTGATTTATCTATAGAACTGATATTTACTTTGACTCGAGCCACTTTGTTAGACGCGTTCATCTCTCTGGCGTTGACGAAACTAGGATAAAATGGGAGAGGCCTGCAGATTAGTTGTCTGAGTATTTTAATCTACTCCATGTGACGATGAGTTCCCACAAACACCGATCTACAGCGGAGGAAGTCGGGGGTTTTATTTAATTCATCTAGACTATATATGAATCTAAACTGCTCTTCCATTATAACCATCTATATCTATATTGAAACAGCCGCCGGGGTCATATTTGGATCATACCGTCATCTTTGGAACTGTCACCCGCTGGTCACTCCCCGGACCAAGTGAATTACCCGTTCCTATACAGTCAACTGAGGCTATAGCCGCAATGATTGCGCCCTCGAACAAACAAGGGTCAGCGTTCTCAAGAGCGAGCAGATCAAGTGCAACCCCTGGCGCTTCAAAACTGGTAGCATTGCTTGAGGGGGTATATCTAGGGCCATCCATCCCTCCCTTATTAGCCCTCAAAGCGCTGATTCCCAAGATTTTGCCCACTCAGAGCAATCTCGTCTACAAACATCGAAGTCACCAAGCCTAGCCCACCAAGTCCCGCCATCGTATAGAATATAGTCTGGAAGCACTTCAGGTAAACTCTCAAGATTGGATCCAGTGTTTCAGGAGATATGGATAAGATTCTAAGCTTGTCAATAAAGGCAACAGCTTGGGAAGCGTCATTGAGAGGCGCCAAAGGACCCGTAAGCTGTAAAGTAGCAGAAGAGCTGGATATCGAGAAGACAGTGTTGAAAATTGCTGAGGCGATAGTGAGGCCAACGAGACCTCCGAACATGCGGATCGTGAGAAATAATCCGATTGCGAGCCCCGTGTCATCAACATCTTTGACGCTTGCTTGCATGGGGAGAAGATTGAGACGCAGTAAAGCAATCCCCACTCCCCATAGGATCGGAAGCCCAAAACGCATTGATGACGACGAACCTACACCGAGGAGGGCCAGCAAGCCCGTCCCCAGCGTGATTATGACCCATGCAAGTCGTAGAATCCACACATACCCCCCAAACCACGGAACCAGCATCATCGAGGTAGCTGCGATTACTACACTAATAACGACGGTAGGCATAAGAGAAACGGCCGATAAAATGGGAGTTTCCAGTTGTACGGCTTGGTAAATCAGGGGTAAATACTGTAAGAGTGAGACCAGGATCGCACCATGGATGAAGCCGCCTGCCAACGTCATATTTGCAGTCTTTGAGCGGAAGAGTCGACGAGGAACGATTGGAGATGCGGGTTTCGCTTCGTAAAAAGCAAATATCACAAGCACCACAACGCCCAAGAGCATTGGAACAAGAGTCTGCCATGACACCCATGGAAACAACGACCCTGCCCAACTGAGAGGTAGAACAAAGATGGTGATACCGACGATTATGAGCATCATACCGATCCAATCGAGACGAGTCAAGTTTTGGGCAAGCGATGCATCCAGCGGTACCGGCCGTAGCTTGAGAAAGAAGAAGATCAAGGGCATACCGATGCCTAGCAACGGCAAGTTTACCCATCCAATCCATCTCCAGCTAGCATAGGTAGCGAACAATGCACCCACAGAAGGTCCCATTATATTACCAACAGCCAGTGGAATGCCTATTAAACCAAGATACTTTGCGCGTTCCTGTAGCGTCGTCATATCTGCGAGAATCACCTCGACAAGAACGTCGATTCCTCCACCACCGAAGCCCTGAAGTACTCGGCCGATGATAAGGGTGTTCATGTTTTTGGCAACGGCAAAAACGATGGAGCCAACGAAGAACAATGCCATGCATACGTATAGAGGCGGTTTTCGACCAAATGCATTGGAAATACTGGCCCAGATCGGTTGCATGGCAAGACCGCAGAGAGTGTAGGATAAGTTCGCCCAGAAGGACTGTAAACTCTGACCCCCTAGCTCGGCAGCTATGGTCTATCCAGCTTGTCAGCCTTCGCGGGACGCATTGATAGAGGACTTAAAAGCAGGTTTTGATATCACTGCTCACCGGAAGGGCAATACCAAGTGCGGTTGCATCCAGCTGGAAAACAAAAAGACTAGCAGCAAGACCGGTGAAAGCGAGTTTGAATGCCAGTGACTTATTCGTAGTTTGCTCTACCTCGTCTACGCCATTTCTCTCCCCAGATTCTGCCACTGTCTCAGTTTTCTCTGACCGTGGTTCCGGATCTGGTTCTCCTCGAACAACAGAGGTAGATAACTCGGTAGCACCGGCTCTGGCGCTGAGCTGGGGCTGGCTCATGTTTGATTTAGGGCTCGGGCAAAATAAGAGACGCCCTTGTAAGGAATTGAAGATAAACGATGTATTCCGTATAAAGGCTGAATGTACAATATGTTATGTTCTGGGGATAGGTGTGCATTGATATAAAGAAAACTAAAGCAGGAGAAGCTAGGGAAGAACAAGGATCCATCTACCGGCATCCTACCAGTTGGTGAAAACCATCCCATCCCTGGGATGTTGTCTGTATACCAAGGGGAAGCATATGTATTATTCAAGAGCTCAGTTAAGAACTCATAGACGCAGAGTTGCCACTTAAGACTTTCTCTTAAGCCTTTCGCCTAAAGCTTATACCTAAGTCCTCCATACCTTGAGTAACGACCGACCTCTTGGGGATAATGCCAGTATAAACAGGGGCCGTTCAAATCGTTGGCTTCTGGAGGATCAAAATTGATCAAATTTTCCCCCTGAAAGAAGAAAAAGTTTCCAAGGCAGCAACTTTTTACGTAAACACCACGTGATATAACTAGGTCATGTGACTAGATTGACAAAAAAGATGAACATCCAGTAGATTTATATCATGATAACAACATCAAGGAACTATCCACGATGGCCCATGTCTGCAACTCGCTGCCAGAGGTTGGGGACTCTGCCTTGCTCCCAGTCTGCATAGTGGAAAGCTTTCAGGATAGATTCCAACAGATCACTGTCCTGATCCTCCTCTAGAGTGCGAGCCGCCAGCATCTGCTCTGCCACTCTTTTATACGCCAACTTTTGGGCGCGGTGCTTGATCGTGTTACGTACTTCAAAGTATAGCCACCTTCGACACCGGGCGAGAGCTTCTATCCTCTGGGACATGGTCAGCCCATCCAGCTCGTCCTTCACATTTCCAATGGGGCCTCCTCTTGTGAACACCCGCTGTTCTATCTCGCTGTCGGTCAGCTCATATGATTTATTCTGCATCAACACCGCCAGCTCCACGGCAGTGATTGGATCCTTCATACCCAGCATTCTGCCACTGGTGAGATGCGGAAGCTCGCATGTACCCATTAGGTAATCTGCTATGCGATCTGCCAAGGTATCAGTGAGGGAGGAGTATGTATGGGTCTTGCTTCCTGCTTCGACTGCCTCCATCTCTGCCGTTAACAGTGGTGTTAACAGCTCGCTGAAGATGACCCCATCCGAACACCGCGGTGTAGGGTCTGCTGTCATCATTCTGGGACTCCTGACCGGCGCGGTAAGCTTTCGTGGGAGCCTTGTTAGGTGCGAGAAATATTTGGAGCCGAATATCTCTGGGCTAAATGATGCGGCAGTGAGATGGGCGAAGTCGTGAAGGTCCCACATGGCGGATGACTGGTCTAATAGACTGCTACTGTCTCCCTCAAAGTCGCTTGCCCGAACTGCAACGTGGTTTATGCCTATGCTTGATATGGCCCTTGGAGGGATCATATAGGTATCATGGTCTACCGTGAGAGTGCCGCTATTAATGAGCCGATGGTCACCATAGTTTATCGCGCGGATAGCATTTCCGTCAGTCGAGAGGAAGGTACTGATCTCGTTGAAGAGGTTCGGGTTTGATTTCACTATACCCAAATATTCTTCTCGGCAGTCAGAGCGAGTGGCTAGGTAGATAACTCCGTACTTGTGTACGGAGACAGCTGCTCGCCAGAGAGCCTCGTGTTGAGCCGTGAGTGGAGCCAGTTCCCTATTTCCTTCTCTCACTAGGAGGATCTTACATCCCTCTAGGTTATATCTGAGCAGAGGCTGCTTTATGGCCTTTACCCAGAACTCGATCCCGTCGGCGTTGTCGAAATGGGGGTGCGCAGGGCAATGATCATCCAGCCACCAAGTTGACGGATCATAGGCGGCAGACACATCCTCGAAGATTCTTAACTGTGTCCCCTTGGAATTGACCTGGTTGTGGTCTCATTTTTGGGAGGCCGTACTTGACTCGGCGAGCTCAGCCTATCAACTCGGTCTTGACGATTGTATAATCGAAGGGGTTGCTGGCTTGGGTGGATTGTGTTTACTACACCCATGACTCAGGAATCGTTCTCGGAGTTCAATGAAAGCAGTGGATAATGACCCAAGGCCACCTCTTGAGAGCATATTCCTATACAGGGAGGTCATCGGACTATATACTGCACGTACGGCCCCGAAGAGATTTCAACTTCGAGTTTAGTCCCTCCGCCACCCCCAAACAAGCCAAATACACATATACAACCTGGCAATGCACCCCAATAGGATCGTAAAGGGATCTCATTGCGCAGTGTACAAATCACCCATAAACGACAGCGATATACTATCCCTGCTGTCAAGGTAAATGCACGCCAGGTTAATCATAAGCGAGAGGATCAGGTTCAATCCCAGCATCTATATAACCATTCATGTAATTGAGGCTTCGCACAACCAATCTAACAAGCCGGTTAGTCGCGCAAAGTCAGAGATAGGTCCCTTCGACTATCTTCGTACTTGACTGTTGGTGAACGCCCTCATGGACTCGGAACTATGCACCAACGGCTTTATCCTGATCCTAGTGAAGGTTACGCTTAGTCTAGACAAGCATCACTAGTTGATTAGATGAAGCCTTGACAAATGCTTGCATACCACCACCATCTCAAGTCTGAATCCCTCCATTGCATATGATACGTGGAATCACGATGCCACATCCTAGCTGTAGGTGTAGAATTAATACTCCCCTCAGCCCTGGTCATTGTCGTGTGCTTCCTGCGTTGTAACTCTACCCTGGCTTGACCCTGGAACCGCTAATAAAGAACGCTAGTCAAGCAGCATTTTTCTCCAAGGCTTCTTCCATGTTGGCTTTTCTTTCTTCCGGCCCTCGGGGGGAAGATGGGAACGACCAGTTGGTATCGGGACTCAAGTCCATAGAGAAGTTGATACAATTATCGAAACCTCCTAGGCTGTTCAGTCTACTGGATATATACATGCTTTGAGTAGCTAGTATGGAGACACCGTCTGCTACAGAACCGAAGCCCGAGGTCACAGCAGCAAGTGAAACACATATTCATCCCACAGGTCGTACAGATCGAGGCATCCGCGCCTGGACAGTGGTTGCTGGGGCCTGGTGCTGCATCTTCTGTGGCTTTGGCTGGGTCAATGGTGAGAGCGAGCGAGTCCCTATTGCTCCGAGCCATATGCTGATAATGGGATCATGGTGGGCTTATAGCTATCGGAGTTTTCCAAGAGTATTATCAAACTCATCAATTGCAGTCCTACTCCACCTCAAGCATCTCCTGGATCCTATCTCTGGAGCCCTTCGTTCTCTTCGCGGCAGGGATTGTTATTGGTAGGGTATGTTTCTTCCCTTTTGAACATCCAACAACTTCTGTAGCTGGCATGCTAAAAGTCGTCACCATAGCTGTTCGACAATTATGGGCCAAAATGGCTTCTTGTCATCGGCACATTCCTGCATGTCTTTGGACTCATGATGACCTCCATTTCCAATGAATACTACCAGTTCATTCTTGCCCAGGGTATATGCAGTCCCCTGGGCGCCAGCTTCGTCTTCTACCCGGCGCTCTCATGCACTGCAACATGGTTTGACAAGCGACGTGCCCTGGCCTTTGGCATTGTTTCCAGCGGCTCCTCTCTAGGCGGAGTTGTATTTCCGACCATGTTGTCTCGATTACTACCCGCCATCGGATTTGGATGGACGCTTAGAATCGCCGGGCTTTTGGTCTTCGTGCTGCTGGTTATTGGCAGCTTGACAGTACGGTCAAGGATCGCGCCTGTCCCACGACCTGTCAGATTCAATGATTATATTAATCCCTTTTCAGAGATACCGTTTATCTTGCTCATGCTGGCTTCTTGCTGTGGGTTCTTTGCCATGTTTGTGCCAATCAACTATGTTATCCTGGAGGCGCAGATGGGAGGAGTTGATCCCGAATTGGCCGGATATCTGCTAACAATATTGAATGCTGCAAGGTGAGTAGCCTTCTTTCAGAAACGCCTTGCCCTGCTAGATGAATTGACCCTCGTATCTAGTCTCCCTGGCCGAATACTACCTGGATATCTTGGTGACAAGTGGGGCCGATTCAACGTAATGATTGCAATGTGCGCTCTTTCTGCCGTTGTTTTGCTTGCCCTTTGGCTCCCGGGAACGCTGTTTAACTCTGGATCTACAGCTATCTATATTGTCTTCTGTCTACTGTATGGGTTTGCATCCGGTGCGTTTGTGGGTATGGTGCCCGCCCTCCTCAGCCAGATCTCTGCAGATGTGACCAAGACTGGAGTGCGCCAGGGAGTTTTGTTTACATGTATCAGCATTGCAACACTCACTGGAACTCCTATTGCGGGGGCAATCTTGAACCAACAGAATGGTACCTATTGGGGGCTACAGGTATTTGCAGGGGTAATGATGGTAGGGTGTGTGCTTTTTTTCATCGCCGCGAGAGTGGTTCTTGTTGGAGTTTCTTTCAATAAAACTGTCTAAAGGAGAATAGAGCAACTTGATACAAGGTAAAGAAAGGCTAGATGAGACAGCCCATCAGCTAAACCTGGGCAGTATAGTCATCACATAGCTTCGCCAGCTTCACATCTAACACTGTAAGGCCCTTTGGCCGGTGGGTTGTCCAGCGAATAGTGACTTTATTATAGACCTATAAATGTTAGAAATAGCTATAAAGCTGGCATGAGTAACATACGTTCGTCCATTCCGGATGATGTCGATATGTCGCCGCTACACCCGCAACTCGCTCCATGAATGCCTTCAAGTATTCAGTCAGCAAAGGACATCCCGTCAATCTCATCTGTTATCCTACTTACCCAAGCCCTCTTAAATGTTGGAAATTCAATGCTGCGTTCGATGCCAGTTCCATCTGGAGTAAGCTCCCATAATCCATTATTCGCTATGAGCAATCCCTCTACATCGCCCAGCACGGCTTTTGCATCTTGTCCGTCCGCAATCACTGCCACTGGCCTTAGCCTTCTCTCCCGGCCGTATATCTTGTCGCCAATATCACCATGTGTATAAGGAATAAGATATCCCGCCTCGTCACAGCCCTGCGCCTTCTTCGCAACGACTACATATTCCACGGTTGGATGATTTGAAATCCGCTCCAAAGCTTCAGGCGCTGCGTAACAGCACAGAACAGCCACTGACCGTTCTATTCGCTTGCCAGACATCACCCACAACTCCTCACAAAGCTCTATAATTGTATTCCCCGTAGCGATGACAGTGTCTAAAATGGTCACTTTCCCGTCCCCGTCTTCCGGAGGGAATGGCCTTCGCCCTAGCCATTCGCCCACCACGCTCCGCGTACCTTTCTTCTTGCTACAACGCACAAGGATGCAAGATGTGGATTCGAAGAGAGGTTGCGCAGCGGCGAACATAGGGAGTGCTCCACGCAGGACAGGTATCATAGTGGTATGTGTAAGGCTTTCATCGAATGCTTTGGCAGCCGCGATGACCTCGTGAGTTAGGGCATAGATGGTATCTTGCATTACCTTGGGAGTAGATAATGAGCAGCAAAAGGGGACCATAAGAGAATCGACGGTCGGCGTTGCGACCTCGACGATACGTGACATAGTAGCCATTTCAGGAACGGATGATAGAAAATCAAGTCATTGCTATCATTTATCCCTAGGGACAGGAGGCGGGTGTACCTCTGTTATACGGAGTACAAGATGACTCTGTACCTGGGTCCCATGCATGCCATATGCATGTCCCAGCCACCCATGTAGAATGTCGCAAGGTAGTACCGCTCCATCTCGCTTATATTATAAGAATTCATTTATAATTAGCGGTACGAGACAAAGGGACCTGGTTCGGTGGGGTATCCCAGCCCGTGCACTCTGTGTGGTGTAGTTAAGTGGCACAGCTGGTACGGAGACTGAATATAATAAGCAGCAATTCCCAAGAGTATAATGAATACCCAGGAGAAAGCCTTTAGCAGCTCAACATGACCACCCTTGCCATCTTCGATTTCGACGGCACGCTCTTTGACACCCATGAGTCCATCGAGCATTCGATCAAACTCACCTTCGATGCCTTGATGCCCTCGCATATCCCACCGCAGTCAGAAATCCATCGACTGATCTCTAGCGGTGCCTGCCTCTCTGATACCTTCCGAGCACTCCACCCTAATGCCGCAGTGTTCACCTCAGACGAAGAGGAAAGATGGATTGACAAGTACCGTGCGATGTACGCAACCGACGGCCAGCTATTAATCAAGGCTTTTCCTGGTGCGAAAGCTACCTTGGATGACCTAAAAGCTCGGAATGTCCCTATCGCGATCATCAGCAACAAGGGAGTTGTGGCAGTCAAAACCGCTCTCGAACGCAATGGAATGTCCGGATATGTGCCTGAGGACTTGATCATTGGTGATAAAACACCTAGTGCACAGCGGAAGCCTAATCCTGCCAGCTTCTTCAATATATTAGTGCCTATATTGGAGACTCGGTATGGGTTGAACTTTATCGATTCCAGCGGTGTCCTGGTTATTGGAGATACGGTGGCGGACATTCTATTTGCGAACAATATCGGGGGGCGAGCCTGTTGGTGTCGATACGGATATGGAGATCAAGACGAATGTCGAAAACTAGGGCCAGAGTTTATCATCGACTCATTGAACGAAGTTGCAGCGCTCAAGTAGACACCCTGTCGTATAGCAGTTAGGTTGTACCAGTGCCACCAACTCGATCAATGACCTTAGATAGTTATTCCATCGCTTTGCTCTCTTACATAATAAATGCAGAGTCTGGTTATAATGCGCCTGAGAGATACGTCCTCAAGTATACATACCATCTTGTGTCTTTTTTGTTGATACATGACCGAAACATGTCTGGCCCTATTCTGCCCGAATTTGAAGGAGACTCCTCCCCTCCGCCACCACCGCCTCTTCCTCAAAGTACTCCTATCAAAGGCCTTCCATTCAAGGTAAAATCTGCACCTCCAGACTGGCACTACCGGATTCCTAGTCCTCAGCCTGTGGACGAGCCGTCTCCACCGCCAACAGGACCTTACTTCTGCTACGGCACGTTGACGGATCCATGCATGATTGCTGAGATTCTGAAGCTGGACAAGGAACCCGAGCTTCGACCAGCATGCATCGCTGGATATCAGTGCAAGCTCTGGGGGCAATACCCGGCACTCCTCGACGGACCGCCATGTGCCATTGTTGAAGGGGCCGTATATGATGTTGAGAGCGTTGAAGATGGAGAGAAGCTGGCAGCATATGAGACAGGAAATTACAGGCCCCGGCTAGTCTATATCGAGTACATTGACGGGAAAGAGCCGTCAGAACAGCCTGGATTCTCATTTCTGTTCGTCGGCAACGCCAGGGATCTGACCGAAGGCAGTTTTGATTTGGGTGTCTGGCTGAGGAGGATGGGGAGACAGGCAGCTTTGGACAAGCTGGACGCCAAAAGAACTCGCATGTAGGATGAAGTTGTCACTGATATTCGAGCGCTGTCATTTACAAGAGTAGAAGAGATCCCTTGCGGTGTACTTGCAGTAGATATGAGGGTGCAGACATGTTAGCCGCAGTGAGCGAGAACAAGTCCTGTAATTTAGTCAGTAATTCTCCGCACATCGTTCTCATATAATTCATCCTGGAGTTTTCTATTTGTTGATTCTTGATGTTGATGCTTGTGGAAGAGGAAAAAAAGGAGATGAGGTCAGCGAGCTTGGCGATAACAACAATTTGTTTCTAAATAGCAAAAAGTTGACAGCTTGCAGAAGAGAAGAGCTTCAGACCACGTATATACACTCGACTTGAGAGATACAGGCATCCATATTCACTTCTCCCTTAATACACCCGATATCCTTTTCTTACTTCTTTGACGATACACATACCTGGCGGTGTCCTGAGTGCAATTCACGATTTGACGACACATTCGTTCGACGTCATGGTAGGTCCCCCCAAAACTATTTTAGATGATATTCCACAGCTAAACGCCATGTCTCTAGAATTCCCTTTTCAATGCTGCGCTGAAACAGTCAGCCGCGATCCGCCGTGATCTTGATACCTTTGCGGAGGCTCCAGCTAGTGGTCCTGCTGCGCTACAAGGTTGGTCTCCCTGCCCCTGAGCTGCGAACTGGCGAAGCGATTAGGAGAGTTATTCATTGATGATGGCTGTATAATAGGGCAGATATCCGCATCCCTCGCCTCTTTTTCACGGACTATAGACGACTACTCATCACTCTCGAAGAAGGAGCTGATACCGGCGAAACAGGAGAAGGCACTCGACCGGGTAAAGAACTTCAGAACTGAGCTAGCAGACTACAGGCTGCAGTTCGACCGGTTACGCAAGGAAAGGGAAGAAGCTGTATGTATACCCTCATACGATATTCTTGGAGGCAGTCTTCCCCTCTCTTTCAAGTGCTGACCGAGTCCTGGAATGGAATAGCAAGTTACCTCAAATAGAAACGAGCTACTGGGCCGTCGACCGCATCATGCTGCCACACCTGAAAATCCGTACGCCCAGTCTAATCTACCTTCACAACAATCAGCATTTGCCAGTCCGAACCATCGAGGGTCCGCAAGTGGGGGACTGAGCTTCGGCGCATCACCTTCAGAATACAATCGAGAATCACACGCTCTACGAGAACAGTCCTTTCTCTCCAACACAAACACACAAATCGATGAATTTCTGGACAGAGGGAGAGCTGTCTTGGCTGATCTCGGTCAGCAGCGTGAAATGCTAAAGGGGACACAGCGGAGATTATACAGCGTCGCCAATACGCTGGGTGTAAGCGGTGATACGATACGGACGATCGAGAGAAGAGCCAAACAAGACAAGTGGATCTTCTGGGGAGGACTTGTCATCTTCATCTTATTCTGCTGGGCGGTTCTTCATTTCCTTCGCTGATCCCGATAATTATATCCATGGGCTTTCTGCCGCCATTTTTCAGATCAATACGCTGGAGCGTTAAACGGGTAGGGCACCACGCAGAGAAATAGCTGGTTCGCTGTCGATTGCTCGGCAGACTAGCTCAATTTATGCTCAAATCCCTTATCCCCCCCCTCCTAGCTTACCGCCACGTCGTCATGCGGGCAGCCGGACGCAGACTGGCGCATGGTATTAAATAGGTGGGCTATTCTCCCAATTTGCCGACGCCCAGTGACAGTTAAAGGCTTCATCACGCCCGCCCTATGCATTCCTGCGCCTAAGCCAATCTTCCTACTCTCGGACTCCGCCTAACATATGGGCAAAAGGTCGAAGTTTAGGGTACCCGTGCGCGCAGGAGCCTGTTAATCGAGCCCGTCCATTGCCTCTTCTAGGGTAATGTCTGTTTAGTAGGGTTGTGTATATAGCTACAAAGACTGTTTGTCTTATTCACTATCCACAGGCCACTGCCATTTACGTCTGTTCGCCTTGTGAGCCTGTCCAAACATTTTCCTTGTACCCAATGATTTGCTACAGCCACAATAAAACTAAGTTATTCCAAATCCCGTTTGACTCTTCTGGAGAACGGGCCACCGATATATCTGGCATCGAATTTCCCTTCATGTATAGAGGACAGGCTGCTGTGAGGCATTGATCCACCATCGCGGCCAGGATAATGAGAATTCAATTATATAAAAGCCCGTGGGGGTAGAGGAACATTAAGAACAAGTTACAAGAGCATGATAAGTAAATATGGACAGGAGATGTGCAGAGAGGCTAACTACCTTGCCTATATAGCTGTTCCAAAATCACCATAGGTTACGACAACTATACATCCTTGTGGTGAAGCAGATTCAGGACCCTATATACGAAATAGTAAGTATTCTCTATAGGAATAGAATGGCATATCACCTATAAAAACGTCGATGGGTTACCCCGTGAGCGATACCTGGCCCGACATATCATGCTCGCAGATGTCCCAATACTCCGTATACGACGAGAAATCAGACATTCAAGTTTGCAAGAATGGCAATGCGTGTGATAAAGATTATACTGGAAAATATTTATGACAATAATATGACAAGCTTATTGCAAGGATGAATAAATAGTGATAAATTGGCCACAAGAAGGGGCAAGGTAGGGTCTAGGAATGACGAAGCCAATAAAGAAGTCATCCTACCCTCCCTCGGGATGCCGTTAGTTATGATAAAAATCGACGTGGTGGCTTAGAACTCGATCGAAGGCTCTGATTGCAGCGAACGAGGTGTCTTAAGGACGAAACATATTGAGTGTCCTGCTTGATAACTCTCAAGGCCTGGCGTCTTCCCTCGCCCAAACGCTTAGTTGAAGAGCTAACTCTCGTATCAACCAGGGCTTTGCTATCTGTCCGCCAATAAAACGCTTCGAGGCCGACATTGGGCCTTACTTGAAGGAGGAAAACCATGCGACTTGCTGAAGCTTACAATAGAAAATGTTTGAACATTCAGAGATAAATACGATATCAGCCGCGTTTGGTGCAACGTCGTCGTCTCAAAAGTCATAGATATATCAACTCCGTGACAGCTTCGTCTTTAATTTCATCGAGGGCACCGGAGTTAAATCACGGCGCTGGTTGCAGATGCAATGATCACCGATACTCGGCCACCAAGTCGAATGTTCTTTATATTCTGATGAGACGCCACACGAGATCACAACGTCAGATAAGGGTGTTGTTATTTGCACTGTGCATTCTCCTGTTGGTTGAGAATAGCACCGCCGCCCCGACATCTAGTTCGAGCATTGAATTAGTCCCCCGTGGAATCGTCGGTCCCAACGAGACGCTCGCTGGAGCGGAAGATGCTGTTATCTGTATCTACCCAATTAGCGGGCAATATGGCTTCCTATCACGACTGCTATACTACGGCTCACTTGTCTTTGCGATCATCGGACGAAGCCAGAAATGGCTGGTTCTTGGAGCGTTGGCTTCTGCATTAGCATTCGCAGGTTCGACATCGATCCATATGATGACGCTTGTCACGTCTAAAACACCAGCCTTCGACCTGGACATCCTCGCCGCCTGGTCGATACTGACTACCGGGTGCCTTGCCTTTGCCGCTCTGATCCACTGGTCGTCGTCCGTTCGCAGGTCCGACTCTCGAGTGGTGTTGGTTTTATGGGGTGCGCTGGTAGCAGTAGGCTGCATCACGGGGAGAGCGTTGCTGTTAGATGTGAACTCCCAGGCAGAGCCGGCCTGCAGGTCTACGAACGGGACTCTGTTGACGAAGGAATCGGACTTGGGCAGTGGAATGTTCAACTGCACGTACAAGTGCTTCGGGACCAGGACGCCGCTGCGAGAACCGTCTGAGATCATGGTGATGCCATCCAACGTATTTATCGGAACCTATTCCACTCTGACGGTGGCATTGATGGGCCCAATTCTCGCGGCTGCACACAAGTCTCTTTCGATGAACTTCTCCCTCCACTCACCTTCGGATCTATGTTCACACTGGGTCCTGGGCTACCTCAACCACTCCCTAAACGTCCGGCTATCACAGCATATCTACAACGCTGCCTGCTCGACTTGGTATGGCGGATACATCCTCCTACTGCGGTACGCGAGCCAGGCGAAGTTCAAATCACACTCCAAGCGCCGAGTGGCCATCCTCATCGTGTGTCCGCTCCTTGTTATCGACTTACTCCTAGATATCCTGACACCTCCCATCTTCGCTGCAAACATCATAATCAACGAGCTCAATCTCATGACAAACAACTTCCCCAACGAAGAAGGGATCCGCTCGATAGGCCAATGGTCGCCCATGGTCTCTGCAGCACTCGTCATCGTGGCCTCGGTCGTCAACCACCTGGTGAAGCGTCACCGCACCTGGAAAGAGAATAAGAAGGCGGCCGAGTCAACAGATCCTCTCTCTGAACTGCCAGTGTGGGCTGGAACTCGGGCATGTGGATCGCAAGCCTCGGTTAGCCCGTTGGTGCGTCATGACCGCCACGGAGAGATCGATCGGAAACCGGACCATCAGGAGAACGGGGTCATCGAGCGCCATGTCAGTCGACAGGAGACGCTGTACACAGAGCTCGAAGACTATCCCAAGCAGTCCCCAAAGGCCTATATACGGCCTTGAGTGAGATCAGGCATGTCACTTGTAAAAGTAGTCCTAGATAGCTTCATCCTAAGTGCCTAGACCATGGTAGCCTTGAATATGAGCCATATAACGACACTCTTAAGAGACCAGCATCTCCCTTGTTCCCAGGCTGATCGATGTTTTGTAGTTCGTGTTTTTTATATCGGCAAAGAAAAAGAAGAAGTTCGCCGGTTGGGCCCGAGATCCCGTGATCCGGCTGAGAAAGAGAGAGAAAAAAACCTTCGCCCGGTTCCGAACAACAAACATCAAACTCGCATCTTTCTTGCGCTTCATCGACCAACAGAACATCTTCCTTCCACTCCACGACTCTCTCTCTCCCTCTTCTAACACCTCTCGTTTAACTCAATCCCATTCACAATGTTTGCCGCACGCCGAACCATCGGTCTCTGCCAGAGACGGGCTTTCTCTGCCACTGCTTCCCAGGTAAAACTCGACTTCTCCCCAACCGTCTCCGTGGAGCTTCGGTAGAGCTGTCACCTTTGCTGTCAGGGCGATTGCTAACGTAGAACACGTCAACAGGCTTCCAAGGTCACCGTTCTCGGTGCTGCCGGCGGCATTGGTCAACCATTGTCTCTTTTGATGAAGTTGAACCCCCGTGTCTCCCAGCTCGCTCTCTATGACATCCGTGGTGGACCTGGTATGTAGCTCCGAAGCATTCCATCTTCGGCCCCAATTGCAGCATATATTGAACACTGGAATGGGCCGAATTGGGGGGTAAACAGACGTACTGACGGTTCTCTGATAGGTGTCGCCGCTGATTTGAGCCACATCAACACCAACAGTGTTGTCACTGGCCATGAGCCCACCCCATCTGGTCTCGACGAGGCCCTCAAGGGATCTGACATTGTTCTCATCCCCGCTGGTGTCCCTCGCAAGCCAGGAATGACCCGTGATGGTATGTTTTCCGTTCAAAGTCTTCAATTGGAAGATAGGAGGTACAGTTTCTGACTGGAATGCTAGATCTCTTCTCCACCAACGCATCCATTGTCCGTGACCTGGCCAAGGCTGCTGCCGACTCTTGCCCCAACGCCAACATCCTCGTCATCTCCAACCCCGTAAGTACTCAATCCTGCATGTTCGACATGTTTCTCCGTCTAATTTAGTGCCAGGTCAACTCTACCGTCCCAATTGTTGCCGAGATCTTCAAGAGCAAGAACGTCTACAACCCCAAGCGTATCTTCGGTGTCACCACCCTTGACGTTCTCCGTGCCTCCCGCTTCGTCTCCGAGATCAAGAAGACCGACCCAGTTGACGAGAAGATCCCCGTTGTTGGCGGTCACTCCGGTGTCACCATCGTCCCACTGATCTCCCAATCCAACCACCCCGATATCGCCGGCGAGGCTCTCGACAAGCTCACCCACCGTATCCAATTCGGTGGTGACGAGGTTGTCCAGGCCAAGGCCGGTGCTGGATCTGCCACCCTCTCCATGGCCCAGGCCGGTGCCCGTTTCGCCGACAGCCTTCTCCAGGCCTCCCAGGGCGTCAAGGACGTCATCGAGCCCACCTTCGTTGACAGCCCCATCTACAAGGACCAGGGCATCGACTTCGTTGCCTCCAAGGTCCGACTCGGCCCCAACGGTGTCGAGGAGATCTTCCCCATCGGCAAGGTCTCCGAGTACGAGCAGAAGCTCCTCGATGCTTGCCTCGTTGACTTGAAGAAGAACATCAACAAGGGTACGTCTATACACTACAAACCATATATCTTACACCAGACCGTAGCTAACAGCATCTCTCTCCAGGTATCGAGTTCGTCAAGGCCAACCCTTAGATTTCCTCGCGATGAATCCACCCGTCCAATCTCGTCACTTTAGTATCCTTACCTCCTCCATCAACCCCTGTACTATGCTCTCTCATTCTCTATCCTGTCTACTCCTTCTCAAAGGGTTCCTAAGTTATGTGGCGTATTGAACACTAGCGGTCTGTTGCGGATCTAGGTTTTTTCCTTGTACTTTAAATAGCAATTTATGATCTAAATCATTACTTACATACTTCATATAAACGTGACATACACTGGCTAATACAGAAATGAACTTAGTGAATACAATCTTGTACATCAAGCAGAGTCATGTAGACATTGAGATAATTAGAGAAAGCCAACTGCCATTACCACATCCCGTCAACTATATTAATTAGTTACTCCCCTATCCTCTTTCATATCCAGTGAAATAATGCCATAGATTGATTCATCGCTCACATACCGCCGAGTAACCGGCCATATGCAAACCCCCAAGAAAAACAACGCAACAAAAGTACCGCAAGGCAAGCCGAAGTAGGAGATGAGTTATTTTAGATAAAATATCTGAATAAGGTCTAGAATCACGTACGAGAAGAGACAGTAATGGAAAGAAACGGTCAGAGTGGAGTTAAATAGTAACCGCTTCCCAAGAGCAAGTAGGACGTAAATATAATGTACGGGAAGTGCCAAAGAGATAAGAGAATAAGAAATTCGAACCGTCGTCATCCAGATTCCATACGCCTAGAGAAACGATCATGAGAAATAAAAGGGATAACGGAAAATCGCACCGGGGAATCTGCACCAGAACCATTGTCCGTAACCGAGGAGATAAGTGAAGAGAGGTTAAACTAGTAATGACACTGGTGAAGAGAAGAAACAAAAGTGAAAATTGGGATGAGAGGAAATCACAAGTGCTTGTATAAATGGGGCTTAAGTGTAACTTCTCATGGCATCCATGTAGCCCGTTCCGCCCTTGAGATCCTGTTCGAACGTTTCAGCTACGTCCAAAACACGCATAATATGCTGCATTGATAGAGGGATCTTCTCATTAAGGGCTAGAGCCTGTGCCGTTCGCACCGAGTTTTTGATCTATATAATCACCGTTAGTATACTGTAACATGTAGAGCAGAAATGGGGTGATGATTAAGGTAACTCACCTGTCGACCATTAAGATTGTGCCTAGCAAGAGTATCGAAATCTTTCTCAGAGAACTTAACGACTTCTACCCCATCCTTGGTTAGGTCGCCGTAGCGGAGGGCGACGTGTATACGGGACTGGAAAGCGTCGTCGAACGTCTCGACACGGTTGGTAGTCAGGAAGAGAATACCCTGGAAATACTCCAGCAGGCGAAGGAAAATGCTAACAAGCGCATTGCGGTGGATATCTTGGATAGTACGCTTTTCAAGGAACACGTCTGCCTCGTCGAGCAAGAGTACGGCACCCCACGAGTGAGCTATGTCGAGGATCTTGTTAAGTTCTCCCTCGAGAGTGCGAGAGTCTGTTCCCAGCTCGCCGGCACTGACCATGTAGAGAGGTCGCTTGAGCAGCTCGGCAATACCTTCTGCTGTGAGCGTTTTGCCTGTTCCAGGAGGGCCGTGGAGAACAGCTACCAGTCCCCTGCCTTTACCCTGGATGACATCGTCGATGTTCTCAGCAGCGTGGAAAGTATGTGACTCGACGAGCGCCTTGACAATCGATTTCTGATTATCAGGTAGCACAAGGGAGTCAAAAGCGCCTGAGTTCCAGTCTATATCCGTGATACCTGAGACGGTGAATTCAAGCCATAGCTTTTCACTGAATGCGAACCCGAGAACGACCGGCGAGGCAATCAGAAGCTCTTCCTGGGTGAATTCATACTCGACCGTTTCCTGGTCGCCGAGTTTAGCAATGTCTTCCTTCGTGATTTCGTTGCCATTCTCGTCACATTCCATCTCAACGACATGTGTCTTTCCTTCTTTATCCTGGACGATCTTCAGTCTGGTCTTTGGCTTGGAATCTTCCCTATTACCATCACCGCCTTCAGAATCAGAGTCGGATCCACAGCAGCAATCATCGCTGTCGTCTCCACCATCTGCTTCCAAGATCAAGTCAGGTTCCTTTGGTTTGACGGTGCTAATGGCGTAGTTGGGATTGATACGACGATGCAATGCTGGGTCTACCATGATACGACCGTTGATATTGACTTTGATAATGTTTCGTTTGCGCTTGACAAACGCCATACCCTTGTGGAACCGGTAGTTCATTCCCTGCAGGGCAACGAATTTCTTCCCCCGTTCTACAAGCTGCTCTTGTAGAGCCTCAGGATCCCGGTGGTATTTAAGTGGGTAGCACGCTAAACTGGAGATTTTGCGAGGCCCCTTGAAGTGGTCTACTTCGGTAGACATGGTGCCCATACCGAAAGACTTACCATCGTACTCCAAGTATCGGCCCTCGATGGAGTACCACTGGCCTCGCATGAAGGACGACTCCTTGGTAGCGTATTCGATCTTGAAGGCTCGTGGTTCATCAGGTGTACTGTAGGTTTGCGTGTAGGCGATCGTATTCGGCTTGAACAAAGCCCACAGCAGGTCGTATGTGATTGTATTGTTGTCCAAAAGCGGGTATAGAGCGTTCTTAGTCTCCGCATAGTCTTTGTCCAAGTACTTGATGAGGATCTTCAGATGGGCGGCCTTGACGGCAGTCTTCTTCTTGTTCTTCTTTTTCTTCTCCGCCTTCGCCTGCGCCTTGAGTTCATGCATGTACTCTCTTGTTTCCTCGAGGTAGAGGAAGAGAAGGTTCGGGTCGAGGACGGGGGTGTCCTGGACAAGACTGACGCCCTTGACACCGTCCATAATGTGAGCGAGGGCATCTCTAAGAGGTTTACTCTTGATATCGACAACGGTATCGGTATATCTGTTCTCCCAGTCAAACTTGCGGCGAACGGTGAAGATGTACTGATCCCATTCATCAGCTCCGGGGTCCTTTACCGTTTCCGTCAGCTTGTAGTTGTGGATCGTATTATCCCATACTATCAGATCGAATGGTTAGCATGGCTCGGCAGCTTCACAGTATCAAGGGGAAACTTACATTGATCAACTCGCTTGAAAGCAACCTTGGAAGCTCTCTTCTTCTTCTTTCCTTTGCCCTTGAGCTGACGCTGCGTCGTTGCGTCGACAGCCACTGGGTCCACATATCCACGTCTAGCCATTCTTCTCCTCCCTGCCCGGAGTTGAAGCTGCTGGAGCTGGGCGAGCTTCTGATCCCGTACAAGGCCGTTATTGATAGCTTCGGCATCGTCTTCCTCCTCGAGCTCAGCCTGTTGCTTCCTAAGCAGCTTCTTGGCTCTCTTCTTCGCTGCCTTTTGCTTCTCCTTTTGTTTCTTCGTTTGTTCTTCCTCCGAGGAGTCTTCATCATCACTATCAGTCGAGTCTTCCGTTTCTTCCTGCCTGCGAGCACGGGCCTTCTTCTTCTCCTTTATCCTTCTGGCTCGTTCCTTGGCCTTCTTTTTCTTCTTTCTCGACTTCTTCTGATCAGCGTCTGAGTCTGAAGAATCCGACTCCGAGCTATCCGAGTCCGAAGAGCTTGAATCCGAGGTATCGTCTTCGTCATCAGAGTCACTATCACTGCTACTACTATCACTAGACGAGCTATCTGTCTCGACCTTCTTGTGCTGTTTCTTCTTTTTCTTCTTCTGTTTGCTCTTCTTGGCCTTGTCTGACTTGAGACGGGCTTGTGTATGTTTCTTGCATGCTGACTGCTTCTTGGACGCGGCAGCAGTACCGTCCGTGGCCAGAGAAGGGTTCACATCCGTCTTTGCAGCCAGATTCTCAGCTGGCCGTTCCTTTTGCTTGATCTCAAGGTTATCGCCCTTGTCAGCCATCTTGGCGGTCTCGTCCGGTGTAGCTGATGAGGTAGAAGGTGTCGAGGGTGTCAGGGTATCGGCAGGAGTATCTCGTTTGGAGCCGTCGGCAGTAGAAGAGGTTGAGGCTGGGACAGAGGTCGAGGTCGAGGACTGGGGAGGCTCTGAGCCAGCCATGAGGAAGGAGTGAGGAATATATACTCCGTAAAAGGCCAAGGTCAGAGCAGGCAGCAAGCAGCGGCAAAACTCAGTAAGCTCAACTTGTGATCAACAAAGCCTCAACAAAGCTCGACTTTAGCGTTCGACTAATGCCTAGAATGACTAGAGGTGTAAGGATGAGCAGGCAGAAGGACGATAGGATGGGCCAAACGGGGTCCTGAGGAGCGGTGAACGTATATGTATATGGAGTAGAAAAAAAAGAAGAAGACGTGGTCGAGTGTGACGCGGGAGAAAGGGCCAATTGGTGAGCCAGGTGAGCTGTGAGTCAGGAGTCAGCTTAGCAGGCAGCAACGGGAGTGGAAGAAACAGACGAGTAGGCGAGCAGACAGACCGTAGACCGATGAACGAGCAGAGCGACGAGAGCCAGGGTGAGGTGTTGAGAGACGGGCGAGGAGGACAAGCAGAGGACGAGAGCTGCTGATTGATGCCTGGAAGGATTGAAGTAAATAAGTGAAGCAGCCAACCAGCCCAGCCAGGGCGCCAGCTGGGTGGAGCTTACAGAACAGGGATCGGGACAGGCAGCCAGCTCACAGCCTCTTCTGCCCAGTACTCGCTGTACAGAGTAGCAGTGGCGGTATTTCGGTACGCAGAGAGCTTGTGGCTGTGTCTCGCTGCGTCTTCTTCCACAGGCTGATGTCGTGGTTCATGTCGTGGATGATATCAGTTTGGTGGTTGGTGATGTTGTTCACCGTTGTTGGTCCCCAAAAGTCCAGGGGGGCCGCTTAACTGGAGCGGTGGAGATGGGGGGAGGACCCGCGGCCCCCCCCAGGCCCTAACGCCCCCCCTAGCTCGAGCCCGCGCCCCTAACGCCCCCCCTAACCACGCCCCAAGACGCCCTAAGGCGCCGCTGACTGGTCCCAACAGGCCCTAAGAGTGCCCCTAACCCAACGCCCCTCGCCGGCCCAGCGCCTAGCGTCAGCCGCCTCACCCGGTGGAGCCCAGCCCCCCTAGCCCTTAGCCTGCCCTGGCCCGTCTTGCCGGCCTGGCCCAGCTCCAGAGCACTCAAGGCCACAGCTCTGTGCTCCCTACAGAGTATATGTAGATAAAGAGTACATGATACTCCGTGTCCATACAGAATGTACATACATTGATAAACCCGCTTGCACTGTATCAAGACGAGTCTCGCCTGGTCTCGTTGCTCTGTTGAACCAGCAGCTCCGTCCAGCCCAGATTGAAATATTCCACGTTGAAGGTACGCCAGCGCATGCACGTCTCTTTCACCTTATTAT
>JANTQJ010000192.1:0-23121 GCA_032989685.1 Arthroderma sp. PD_2
AGCGTACAGAATTCTCCCCAACGCGACCAGCAGTCGCGCCAGTGTAACGTTAAATTGTTAAATTGTTCAATAAATGGCATTGATTTTCGGCACATGCCCCCCACAAGCGGGCGGAACCAACTGATAACGCCTTTTGGTCGCCTATCGGAACCCGCGTGGTGATTTAGAGCGGACAATTTTCTGCACACGAGCGGCGAAGTCCTCCAAGGTGCATGGTAGGTTCGAGGGAAGATTGCATGCAACATTGATACGAGTCTCGCCCTGGTTGAAGTTTGACCGCAAAGCTCAAACGATAAACGAATAACACCAGCCTTAGCACGCCGGTCGAATTTCGATAAACTCCGCAAACAAGAGAGCCAGAGCCACCGGCCTTGCAAACAGCTTGTCTGCAGGCTGCCTTTCCTCCCCAAGTCTGGAAGGTCGAGAGAAGCCATGTTCACCATTCACGGCCGAGTATACGGTCTTGGAAGAACGCCAATTTTGCATAAGAACCGGGATCTGGGGATCATATATTGGCGGACAAGTTTCCCGAAGGTCATCCGTCGATTTATAACTCGATATGCATGATGCCGCAAGAGGTGCTAAAAAAAAGAAGCTCAGATCTTCTTGTGGTGAAGTTGCTCTCCCGCTGCTAAGACAGTGACCATCTCGTCCGTTACCCCCTCAATTTAGGGGACCAACAAGGATCTCCGAATGCCTGTATGGTGTGGCCATGGTTAGTTAGGCGAATACCTGCTTGGCCGACTCCTGGAAAGTAAAATATATAGACCAAGGGGACGAATAGTAGTGAGTTGATGTGAGATGAAGTCGCGACGAAAGCTGAAGTCGGACAAAAAGATAGCAGCAACGACATCTTTCTACTTTGGGGCAACAATCACAATCACGGGGCAGGAGACCTGACTAATCCACTTATATTCGGGAAGCTGCTTTGATATACTCCGTATAGACTACATATATGATTCCAAGGGGGTTAAGGTAAATGAAAACAGAAAAAAAAGCTAGTTATACAAGGAACAATGCGATGGAAAAAGGTTGGGCTGCACCTGGAACATGGTACACACAAGCAATGTCAAATTACCCCCGCCAGTAAAGAAGGGTGTAAAGCACGACTTTTCCCCTACCCCCGATAGTATGCCATTCCCACTCAAGAAGACAAACGCTTGCCCAGATGGTCTCAGTACTACTTGCGGGTATTCTTCATCGGTGATCGGCGGACGTTTGCTCGGGAGACCGCGGCCTGTTTATGGAGAGCTGCCCGCTTAATCCAGGTGCTACTCTTTCCCTCCGCGATAGCGATAATTTCGTGCGCCAATCGCGCCGAGAGCTGGTTGTCACGTCTCTTGTTGGCAGCGTCAATAATCCAGGAGATTGCCTCTCGACGGCGTTGGCGTGATGCAAGCGGCTTTGGGATAGGGAGGGCCGCACCACCACCAGCGATACCCCTGATCATGCGAATTCGGAAAAGGGGAGCAATCGAGTCAACGGCAAGAGTAAGATATTGCACAGGATTCAGGGGGAGTTGTGGTGCTGGAGGACCGGGAAGGAATGGCTTTGATGGGTCCATGAGTGGTGCTGGAGCGGTACGAAGATGCTCTAGAACTTTGGCCATGTGCTATAGAAAATTAACAGGGGGTTAGATATGAGTAATAAGCCTGGTATAATGCAAAGACAGATCAACTAACCTTTTGTGCAAGAGATAGCTTGCCATCCTTCATTATTAGCTTTGTGAATTGTTCCAGCAACGGCTCATATCGGCGTCTGAGATGCTCATTTGGTGGGAGAGGCAATGTCGGTGGTTCGAACTTGAAGCCTTCTGGAATTGCTTCTTGCTCAACCTCAACAGCTTCTCCTCGGTTCGATGCCGCAAGCATATCAGCAACTGCGGCAGCCGAAGGATCATTTGACGCCGCATTCTCAACGCCTTTCCGTTCCTCCTGGCGCAGTCTGGATGAAGTTGAGAACGATCGTTTAGAGCCGCTTCCACTCTGGCCCGAGACGAATTCGTCACGTAGGACCTTGGGCATATTTTTAAGAGCATCCTTGTCTCGTTTAAGGATCTAATCCGGAAACAGTGTCAGCAAGGTAAAGAATAACGGCGCTCCCCAGTACACTGATAACTTGATATACTGAGCCACATACATCTCCTATCGGCGTCCCTTGCTCCAACTCAGGTCCACCAACTTCACCGCACTTCTTATCCAAAATCTGAGCCGTTGCCGCAGCCTCTTCGCTCGCATGCGGCAATTGATCCTGATTCGGCCCCAATGGCTGCTCTACATTTTCGGCAACATTTTTCTTTCCACTGTCTCCAGACGAGGTAGAGCTCATGCGGTAAGAATAAGATCCACCCAAGGACCTATACGATGTAGCAGAGTTGCATCTCGGAGCACGTAAACTTATGCTTCTAAACTGGCGAGTAGTCTGGGTTAAGGAATCGCGAATTGGGTATGCAGCGGGAGATATCGAGCTTGCGGAATTGCATTGTGTGGAACGGATAAGGGAGAGCGTCGACCTGGTCGGTAGAATAGGGATTCGGGGAGGCATGGCCGGTGGTATCTGTCAGGAATCTCTTTTTTGTTGCGTGTAATATAATCTCTTCACTTCGCCCTGCTGGCGAGTTTGCTGGTAGTCGACGGTCACAGGCTGATGTGCCGGCTTGAGCGTTTATATCTCAGCCCTTTTGTATAGTAGCGGTAATGCAACCGCTCGATTTCAATGGCCGCGGTTGCTTTCAATTGAACTTGGACTTGTTTCCCTTCGATCTGGAATTGAAAAAAAATAGCTTCGACTTTCCAGTCAAGATTTGATCACGTGATACACAAATTTGCAGGGCTGGACGTAGATCCAGGCGTACGGGAATGATCCGTTATAGACAGCAGAAGAGCCATCTACAGGCTGGATATAAGCTACAGCGATACTCCTTTAACTTGAATTGAAAATAGATTCACCTTTCCAATCTCCTCCGCCAGAAGTCCTACAGGTGGGCGAGAAGAGCATCACGTGAATTTTCCTTCCACGTGACGTGTACATGATTATCTAATCAGATGTATGAGATTCAGTCGTAAAGACAAGGCTAGGAGTCATTAGATAGCTCGGCTGATAATTAAATATTATTGGGTGTCTAGCCTGTAAGATAGAGTGTTCAACTTCTCTGTACACAGCTCAGGGCTGAAAGTGGAAGCGCCTGCAGGTGTTTCGCCCAATATAAACGAAGAAAACGCGCGTCCCTTGAGCAACGGAAGAAAACCACACCAGGACAAGATACATATAAGACTGAGCAAGTCAGGTGAAATTGTAGAGAGCGCGATTACTATTCCCAAAACATAATACAAGGGTTACAATAAGGAGTCTTTGAAAGATCAAGAAAGGAAGCACTGAAGAGTGAGTATTCTGTAATTAACTGGGGGGGCCATTGGCTGAATAACTTTCAGGCAATGGTGCGAAATAACGCAGAAACACGTCAGCTAAGGGTGAAGCGGCTGGCGAGCTGAGCAGCAACAGCTCCGATATCCTTTGCATCATCTGGGTAGACGTAGAATCCAAGGGCGATGATCACATACCTATGCTACGGTCAGTTTCTTTTTCACTGCATTGACGAATATTTCAACAAATAAGAGGAAGAGGGGAGAACTTACATTCCAAGGCAGAGGCCGCCCTCGAGGTAGTTCGATTTACCGTCCTGGATCAAGATGGTTACAACCAATCCAGACAGGAAGAATGCAACAGTCTCAAAGGTCTGGAAGTGCAGAGTCATGTCCTTATCCATGATCCAGCCGAGGATGACCAAGAAGGGTGTGACGAAAAGGGCGATCTGCAGACTGCTTCCAATGGCAACACCGATAGCGAGGTCCATTTTATTCTTGCATGCAACGACGACGGCGGTGACGTGTTCTGCAGCGTTACCGACGATTGGGATCAATATAAGACCAATAAAGGTCCTGCTGATGCTTGTTGCTTCGACAATACTGTCAATGCTTCCGACCAGGTACTCGGCACACCCAGAGACGAGGACAGTGACGATGAGCAAAAGAATAGAAGCAGCATATGGGTTGAGGGTGCGTTCTTCCTCCGCTTCCCCTGAGTGTCCCACCTCTCCGTTCTCGGCATTGCTGTCTTCGAACAGGTCTGAATGAGACCTGAGCTGGAAGTAAAGGTACATGATGTACACAATCAGTAGAATGATGGCGGTTCCGTGCGAGAGGAAGAGGATGTTCTCTCTGGAATCGGCCTTGGAGGAAGACAGGGAGGCATAGAGGGTGGATGGGATGATAAGCGAGGCAGAGGCCACGGTCATCATGGAGGACATGGTGGAAGCGGCCGTGCTGTTGAACGATTGTTCGTGGTAGTTAAGACCACCGAAGAAGAAGCAGCAGCCTAGGACGAGGAGGATGTTGGACAAGACGCTGCCCAGCATGCTGGACTGTACAATGCGGATTTCATCCTTGGACAAAGCAACGATACTGACCTAAACCCGAGTTTTTTTCTTAGCAGTTGTTCCACCATAATTATCAGCAGAAGATATACATACGATAAGCTCGACGGCGTTTCCAAAGGTGGCATTGAGCAAACCTCCGAGCGTCTCTCCCAAGGTAGCAGAGAGTTCCTCAGTCGCAAAGCTCAGGAGGGAAGCCAAGGGCATGATCGCAATGAAGTTGAGCACGAACGTGGTCGTGGGCGACCATCCCAAGAACCCGGAGATCAGTCCGAGGGGAACGAAGACGAGGAGGACGTTGATATAGTTGCTCGCCAGAGTCGCATAGGTCAGGTAGCCGACCTCACAGGGTCCCCTAACCCACCACCTCTCATCACGGCGAGACCAGCGCTGGCTGCCACGGCGGGCGTTTCCGTTCAGCAAGCCCGTACGCTCATCCGAATTCCCATTGCCGGCACCATCATCAGCTTCGTTTGGCATTGCACCTGAGGAGCTGCGGCGGTTCGAGAAGGAAGACCCAACTCGATGGAACTGCGACTTTATAGTGGTTGGAGCTACCAATTTGAGATTAGTTTGACAAGCTCGACCAGCTCAAACGTTTCCTGCTCTCTGAGACCAGCACAGAGTGTATAGAAGGGGTTGAAGAAGTATAGCAAGGGGACAGGATGATGATGGTATATGTGTGGCGCGAAGGGGCGGTGCAAAAGAGGAGAAGGGAGAAGAGAGGGAGGAGGGAAGAAGAAAGGAGGGAAAAAGAAGGCCGACGTACCCATTCCTTCTCTCAAGGCCAAGGAGGGAAAGTCAAACGTTGGCGATGATTAATATCTGGATGGAACCAGCAAAACCAAGCAAGAACCCGCGACCGCTTGAGTTTCTAAGCTAAAACTGAATCAGTCAAAGGGGGAAACTCGGACTGAGAGTAGGCAATGGTACGTACCTCGGCCTCTTAACTCTTCTTTCACTCCGTCAACTGCTTTCGTCGCAGGTGTGGATGTCAGTTGAGGCAGTAAAGATGAAAAAGGGTGTGACGGATTGAACCAGGGATGCGACGACTTTTCGATCTGAATCGTGGCAGTGCACGCTTGGCAGGAACTTCTTTCTCCTGCTTTCCCGCTTTTCTTACTCTTCTTCTACTTCTTCTCAAAGAGTACGGGCAGAGAGTAGAGAAAGAGTACGGGGACGGGCTCTTAAGTAAGAGAAATGTCCCGCGCCATCACGTACTTTTGTGGCGTGTTTTGAGTTGAGATCTCACTGACCCGCACGGCTGGAGCGCAGAGAGAGAGAAAAAACACTCTTAAGAATTGGGGGTGGAACTCGTCTCATCCTAGATCATAGAGAACACAGCGGAGATGCAGCTTGCATGTCAACTCGCCACTCCCAGCCCCCTTTGACGTTAGACGTCGACGGTGATAGGCAGAGTCAACCCAGCTTTAGTTGGCAGCTTTCCTTTTTCTTGAGATCTTGGTACGTGGCCCATCTGAGACCGATGGAGCTGCAATCATGCTAGTCGGTGATTGGAAGAAGCAGCTCCAGGATGCTTGATCTTAACATCTCAATATACGAAGAGAATTAAAGCTATCTTGAGCAGCTTCAACTTTTCTTGCAGTTCGAGAGGCGCCACGTGACTCTACTCCGCATTTACTTCCTGATGGCCGAAGATGAACACGAAGAATGAACAGAGTAGATATCTTCAGACTCAGCATCAACGATACAGAGGTAGGAGGATGCAGGAGATGTTGTGGATAGCAACATGTAACTGCCACTGCCAAGTTGTTAACAGTTGAAGGGTTGACTATTGATGCCGCGTCGGAGAGAGGGCTGTCGTCCCATCCGCACCCGCACCCGCAGCGGCTGCCAGCCATGTCGCGCCAGCAAGGTGAAATGCGATGAGACGAAGCCGGCATGTCTGCGGTGCCGGGAGAAGGGTCTTTCCTGTCGTCCAGTGCCGGTGAATTTGAAGTGGGAGTCGGACTTTCTCACTCGTGGTCTTGCGTTTGGTCGGTCGAAGAAGCCGAAGAAGTCGAGGTCAAGCGGCGACGAGTCCATGTCTGCTTCGCCTGATGGTTACTCCATCTCCCAGGCTGGTGTTGAGGAGCAGGAGTGGTGCGTGGTTCCGACCATTGAGGCCTGGCATTTTGTGAACTGCGATATGGTGGCCTTTGAGCAGCCGAATTTGATATGGGCTCAGGGGCGAGAAGGTGGCCTGAGCCGACCTCTGCAGGATGACGGCGGTAGCTCGAGAACAGAAGTGATGCGATTAAAGGAGCCGCCGTCTTCATCACGTCTTGAAAGGAGTCTATCCTTATTCCCTTCCTTGCAAGGGCCGCGTTTCTTCGAGTACTATGTCCATCAAGTCTGCCCTCGAACGACACCCAGTTCCAGGTCATCCTCTCCCTTTGCCTCTTTGGTTATTCCCTTTTGTCTGACCGCTTCATCCATGGTTTTCAAGGCCATTCAGGCCCTGGGAGCATTTCACTGGTCAAAGTCAGATCCTAGCTGGATTGTTCCCGCCCTCAGTCTCAAATCTGAAGTCCTGACCGAACTTCGGCTGAGGATTTCCCCTTCCTCTACTACTATTATTACCATGGATGAGGATCTAGAGAATCTAGTTACCATGATGATGCTGTGTCTTTGTGAGATTACGGACAACGACGGCAATAACCAGCAATGGACAGTACATCTGCGTGGTTCCAAGGATATAATTCGACTACGCAGAGAACATCATCAGAATAGTGTGACAAGCACATCCTCGCAGTCAATTGACTCCTTTGCGACGCTCTTCTTCGCGTTCCAGGATGTCATTGGACGGACGGCATGTGGCGATACCCCCTTATTCGGAACCGACTGCTGGAAATCCGACGAACATACCGTCGACCTCTGGATGGGTTGTAGTCCCGAACTCGCATCCATTCTCGTCAACATCACAGAACTAAGCCGGTCACGGCGAGGGATCTTTTCAACTACATCTTCGTCTTCATCTAGCCAAGCCACTACATTCACCGCCCAAGCCGATGCCCTGAAACGACGGCTGGACCACCTCGTCCAAATCGTCGATGATGACCGTGATGACACCCTCAGAATTTCTGCAGAGCTCAAGCGGCTCGCCACAATACTATACCTCCACTGCGCTCTGTACGGAGCATCCCCTTCCACCCCGCTCGTGGTCTGGTACGCCCGGCAGATCCTGTACCTTGTCTCAGCCCTCCTTCGCTGCGGTGTGGTGGCCAGCCTAGCTTGGCCTGTCTTCGTTGCAGCAGTAGAACTTGACCTTCATTCGTCTTGCAGCGATGGAGACGCATTATGGGCCGATGAGCATACTGGATCGACGGTGTATGGTAGGCCACTTGTTCTAGAGGCGTTGGCAGCGATGGCAACGTCGAATCTGTCGAATGTGACACTGATGAGAGCAGTGGTGGTGAAGGTGTGGCATGCACGAGATATCAATGGCAGTACATCTGGTAGCAGCAGTGACTCCCCGGTGGACTCTTCTGCTGGTATCAAAGCTTCGCGTTGCAATGATTGGGAGTGGTATGTGGCTCCTGTCAGTGCTGGCTTGAGTTTGGCGTGATCCACACATTTGGTCGTGATGTATAAGCACTGTATTATGAAACCCTTGATATATGTCTACGTTTATTTCCTCGTTTTTCAAAACCGGTGCATTCAATATATTTGCTAGCTCCTGCCTACCAATACCATGAGATTTAAAGCAAGAAAAAAGGGGAACGAGCTAGTCGACACGATCTCTCTCTGCAAGCCACTTCTTCCACTTGGGAGCAGCACGACGACGCCATGACTTCCCATATATAACAGTTGGAACTGCTGCTGCCATCGAGGCAAGGACACAGAACCCATAAAATACAAACGCATAGCCAAACCCCAACCTATCGACGACCTGCTGCACCGTGAAGGAGAGCGGGAAATTGATCACAGAAGAACAGATTGAAAGGACGACAACCAACTCACCAGATATACCCGGGAAACACTCCATAGCATACGCCGTTGCGACCGAACAGGCCGACACCTGGTGCGCGATCATACATCCCAACCCAATGGCGATGGTTATCCAATGCATGCCAAAATGTGCACCCCAGCCATAAAGCATGTAGCCAACAGCAGCGTAGACAAAGGAAATACACAGCGTCCACAAACGCATTTCAGTCTCCTTAATGCCGTTGTTACGGCGTGCGAGGCGCATGACGATGAAATCACTGGAGACACCCGTGGCCCAGCCGAGGATGTTACCAACCAGAGCGGCGAGGTAGATTAGCCCCGTTTGCGTGGTGGGCCAGTTATACGGTGGTGCCGAGGTGATGCGGGAGATGGTGCCGAAGGATACGATGCCAGCAGTGCAGCCGAAGGCAAATATTATGCCTGCAATGATGATGTTGGGGAAGAGGAAGAGGGCAAAGGGGCGGCGGAAATATTGCCAGTAGGTGGTTTTGTCCTGGGGGAAACGGACCCATGGCTTTAGTAGTTGGAGGTAAGTCCGCTTTGGGAAGCTATAGGATACGTTTGAGGTATTGTCAGCTTCGCTGAGGGAGACTGTTCCAACTAGATGTGGCTTCTCTGGCCCGTCTATCTCCTTTTGGGAGGCGTCGAGGCTTTGTTGACCACGCTCGAACAAGAAGCGCGGGAAGAGAGTCTCTTCGAAGGAGACGAACAACATGACTAAGACCGTGGCGAAGATGATGGCACAGATCCACTGAGACCATCTCCAGCCGGGGCCGTCTGCGATGATACCTCCGGTGATGGGTCCTGGAGACAATGTTAGCTTGCCTGGGAAGGAGGGGATAGATGGGAAGGCAGAGGAGGATATACCAATAATTGAGCCCAACTGCTGGCCAAAGAGATAGAACGACAATGTCCGTCCTCTCTGATGAGCAAAGAACATATCAAAGACACTCAGTTGGATGACCGCCTGATAAGCAGCAACCCCAAACCCGTTGATGGCCAAATTGGTCATCCACTGTGCTGCACCGTGAACATAACCTAGCCACACGGCAGTGAGCATGCAGATGAGTGTGGTGATTAGGAAGACCGGACGACGGCCCAGCTTCATGCCAATGGGCACCCAGAAGATGTTGACGAGCCCGAGAAGCAGATAATTGAGAGCTGAGCCTCCATTCATGTTTTCCAGAGAGATCTCAGCCTCACGGGAGACGGTCGTCCATGCTGCTCCGAGTGTATTCTCTCCATACGAGAATGTACATGCATAGAGACCTGGGGGATATAAGACACAGCAACTAGTAGTGCGGAAAGTGTATATAGGGGCTTACAGAGGAGAAACAGCTGCCAGGACTTCTTTGGCATCGACCAGGTCAACGGATCGCTACCCTGGGTCGTTGGCTTGGGGATTAAAATGATCTCAGCCTCAGCACGGGTGGAACCATGTTCATCATCGACTATATTCAATCTGTTAGTAGATGTACTTGTGATACCGGTTAGAGATGACTTACTATCAAAAAGCTGTTCCGTGCCAGGAACATCCAAGTCGTTGTCGTAGCGCATAGTTCAATATATCAAAGCATACTACTTCATATAGAAAAGCATGAAGCTGGTCGAACCTCCATCCTGACCTTGCCATCGAGATATTTATACCTGGCTCCTCGTTTTCCCCAGATTATGAAAATGTTCCCTCCCCGCGTCCCCGCATCCGCAGGGTTTGGATTCGGCTTTCGGCTTTTCGCTTGTACCTGCCCGGCCCCTGGACTAGCGTCGGCCAGACATCTTGACCTTCGTTGATGCCGAAGGGCTTTTACGATGTTGCACCTTTCATGCGGCGAGGGTATATATATACTCTTACTGGCCTTTGACTGGAGACAGGAGACAGGTCGATAACTAATTAGCCTACTCGCAATGTCTCAACCAGCAAAGAACTCTCCCATCGTCATCGTCGGTGCCGGGACGTGGGGCATCAGCACCGCCCTCCATCTCGCCCGTAGAGGCTACAAGGACATCAAAGTGCTCGACCCTTACCCAGTACCCTCGCCCATCTCTGCCGGGAATGATGTGAACAAGTTCCTCGAGCTTGCATCCTCGCCCGTTGGTGATCCGGATGCGAACTACGTCTCCAACGCCATTGCACAGGCGACGGTAAGTGGGTGGAGGAACGATCCTGTCCAACCCTATTTCCACGAGACCGGCGCCATTATCGCGGCCACCTCACAGGATGCGAGGCAGGATATTGCATCCGGCGGCGGAATGACGGCTGCCAATGGCTGGATACCACGGTCGACGGGGCAGGAGTTCCGTGAAACCATGCCCGAGGGTGTGCTGACGGGGGACTTCCCTGGCTGGCAGGGCTGGTGGAAAAAGGACGGAGCCGGTTGGGTGGCTGCGCGCAAGGGCATGGAGAGTGCCGCGAGGGAAGCAGCCAGGCTGGGAGTTACGTTCATCTCTGGACCTGCTGGACGGGCGAGTGAGCTTGTCTACGCGGAAGATAGGGCAGTGAAGGGAGTTCGTACGGCGGACGGTCGTATCCATCTAGGAGTAAGGACTATATTGTGTGCAGGGGCTGCGGCAGAGAGTCTACTAGACATGAAGGATCAATTAAGACCGACGGCGTGGACGTTGGCACATATCAAGATGACGCCGGAGGAGGTGAAGCTCTACAAAGATCTACCAGTGTTGTTCAATGTCGAACGAGGATTCTTCATGGAGCCAGACGAGGACAAGCACGAGCTGAAGATTTGTGATGAGCACCCCGGGTATTGCAATTGGGTGATGGAGCGAGGGAAACTCCGAAGCAAGCCCTTCGCGAAGCACCAGATTCCCCTGGAGTCTGAGCAGCGAGTGCGTCAGTTCCTGAGGGAGACGATGCCGCACCTGGCAAGCAGGCCACTGAGTTTTGCCCGGATATGCTGGTGTACGTTCACAATAACTGCTATTAATATATGATATAGTATTGACTATTCTACTAGGTGCCGATACCCCAGATCGCAAGTTCCTCATCAGCACGCATCCGGAGCACAGAGACCTTGTGTTGGGCGTGGGCGGCTCAGGCCACGGATTTGCACACATTCCATCCGTCGGCTCGTTAATAGCAGACGTGATGGAGTCGAAGCTGGATCCGAGGCTAAAGAAGGCATTTCGATGGAGACCTGAGACGGCGGTTGGACGGGACTGGGGAGCATTGCAGGGCCGCTATGGGCCTGGGGGGAGTAACCGTGTGATGAACTTCCAGGATATCGGCGAGCACGAGTGGACGACCATTGACTTGGACCAGACCAAGCTATAGGCGTCATCTCATCGTTCATATCAAGTACTCCCGTACATCTATCGACTTTATATGTTACCTCCCATAGCAAGTGTGTGTATGTGGAAGAATAGGTAATTCATTAGTCCGTTTTACGGAGTACGAGCGATCAGATTTTCCAAAACCTTAGCCTGAAATTGATACAATTGGTGAAGGTGATATATCAGGGCCTGCAGCTACAGCTTCGATTGTGAGCACTTGGTGGAATCAATTTACGCCACAAACACGGGCCATGAGTGATCAATTGCATCTGTTCATCAAGCCATCGAAGTTAATTACCCCATGAAATATGGAGCACACAGACTACAGAAGTGCATTCCACGTTACAACTATCAGATGATCTATGAACCCGTTTTTATTAATACTAACGCCGTTTCTGTTCGTTTCTTATGACGATGAATATAACAACCTGCTAAGGGAAGAAAGTGGGCTAGCCAGGTATATAAGTATGATATGATAGCAATTAGAAGAAAAAACACCCTCAAAACGAAGGGAAGAAGAAATCGGTCAACATTCAAACCCAGGAGGCCAAAGAATATTAGAAACAAGAATAATATTATTTGTCAAATTGAAGAGAGGAGGGCAAGGGCGGGGAAGTATAGGACCATTCGCTTAGTCGACTTTTCCGTTACTTGGGCCAGATCCAGCAGCTCCAAATAGTCCCTTCTCCTTCCCGTCGAGGTGGAAGAAGCCCATCGACGAGCTCACGGGGGCACCTAGCTTTCCCATGGCTGTTCTTGTTCGGCGGATATGGCGTTTAGCCCAGAGTGAAGCGATGGCAACAGTGACGATGCACAGAGCTAGGGTGATGAATGGGTGAGAGCTGACAGAGGTGCGGATGGTGAAGAAGACATGCTCCAAGAAGCCGATGGTAGATTTAGACTTGAGTTTTGGCGACGATGAGATAATGTGGGTGAGTGTTTCGAGTATGGAAGTGCGGCTGGGCATGATATCGACTCCGTTTGGTGATGAATCCCAGAAGCGTCGGTTCTATTGTGGAAGTTAGTATTAGATTATACACTCATTATCCTGAAAACTGTTTTACTTACCGATTCGTCGTGAATTATCACTCTGTCCCCATTCCTTATATCAACGCCAAAGGTGGTTCGAACCCATCGATCCCAGAAGATACCATCAACCCAGGCGAATCCGACCTGTTTCTTATCATCCTCTCGGATAGTGATGCGCATGCTCTTGGCGGCCCGGAGAGCTCGCTGGTCATTACGATCGTCTGCTTCCTCGATGCGAAGATCCTTGGCATCACGCAGCTCCTGGCGTTCCAGTTGGAAGGACTTGGTCTGCTTTTCCATCCATTCGAGAGCCGCATTCTTAAGCTCACGTTTGTTTTGTATAAAGTCCTCTGTGTGTTGTCTGTTTAGTATTCCAAGGACAACGTATTTTCCGTCCATAATATCGCGTGCATTTGTGGCAGTTAACTCGGGGACAATTGGGAGCCAAACACTCTGCATCCAGGATAAAACAGCACGGAAATCTCTCATGTCCTTCGGGGCCAGCGCGGTGTAATACTTCGCTGTTCCATCTCTAGCGACGAGAAGGCGAGGCCAGGTTGAGATTCTGAATCGTTCAGCAAGTTCCTTGCTGTCAGTCTTCACCAATCGCGCATGCCCAACCAAGCTTAGGGTGAGTCGATCAAGGGCGGCAAAGTCTTCTGAAGTCGTTGCTTGGTCGAAGAAGTACAAGAAAATGACCTCCTCTGTTTCTTCCATCTTCTTGAACGCCTCGGCATCGACGTATTGAACGCCGACACCAACCACATCAGTAGCCTTGGTGGCATAGTTTACCAGATCGCCCAGACCACGTAGACCTTCATACTGGACCTTCTCACCACCGCGGAAGAAATGCATTGTTGGATAGGAGGAGATACGAGCTTCCTTACATAGGCGTTTTTCCGCTTCGCAGTTGACTTCACCAATGTTAAGCTTTCCTTTCATGTCCTTCGCCATCTGCTGCCACACGGGTGCGAGAGCCTGACAGTGGCTACACCATGGGGCGTAGAACTTGATAAACCATGGATCCTGGGTTGCTGTCACAAGTTTCAGGAAGGATTCGGCAGTTAAGGAGACGGAAGATCCGGAGAGGTTGTACTTCTTTGCCTTCACCTCCTTCTTAGGGGTAGGGTCTTGGGGCTTAGGCGGGGTCTTTGGGTCTTTCGATCCCTTAGAATCAGGAACCTTTGAGCCTTTTGAGTCTTTACTTTCATCCTTGGCCGGTTCCTCGAGTTCAGGTTTCCCGTCAGTCTTGTCTTTATCCGGCAGTACCATCTTAGCCTCTTTATCACCGGGTTTAGGGAGGTTAACTCCACCCCGTGGCCTTGAGCCTGGTCTAATTAACTCCAGCTTTTCTTCGATAAAGCTGCTAAGTTCATCCATCCCTTTTTTTTCATTCGAGAAAGTATCCTTTGGCTTCCCTTCATGATATAGAACGAATCTAGGGAAGCCGAGTATACCGAGCTCCTTGCATTTATCGGCGTATGCAGCACAGTTCATAGAGGCAAAGTGGAAATCATAGAAACCGTGGAATGAATTTAAAGACTTTTCAGAATCGGCCGCTTGCTTCGCCGTGGATGATAATAGCGGATTGGAGGTCTAGGCTATGGTTAATATCGTGTAAAATAGAAACGCCGGAAAGCGATACTAACGTAATAAAATTCATATAAAGTCTGCCAAATTGGCGCAACAGCCTTGCAGTGTCCACAATCTGGATGATAGTGCTTTACAAACCTATTTTTGAAATCCATGGCGGTTGGTTAGAAAGCGTTTCATTAACAAGTGAAGACATATGAAGAGAAACACACCAATAACCCTCTTTTATACTCTCTTCGAAATCCGCCGCTTGAAGCTCCTTCAGAGGCGGTACGGTGACCCCATTGAAAACAGTCGACAAAGGGTCAGGGCCGGTACTGATCTCCTCGACTTCATCTCTTCGTTGTATAGCCTGATCGCTCGGAAGGCCAAACGCGGGAGCTATCGTCGTCGCAAGGAGGGACAGGAGGAAGGGAAAGCTCTTCATTGTGATTTGCTGAGTCGGCCACAGAGGCCAGTATCGACAATAACGCCCAAAATTCAGCTCAAAGGGCGCAGGGCCGGGGGAGACTTTCGAGGTAGCTTGAAGGCGTAGCGGGCTCGTTTTATTGCAAGGGAGGGTTGTTTGGTTAACTGCTGCCTCGGGAGTTTAGATTTCCCACGCTAGGGAGTCCAGTAGTGCTTGCTTTCCTGCTAGGGTCGTCCTATTATCATGAAGCGTGAAGCGGTCGTGGGATATGGCTTGAGACACTGTCTGTCGTCAGCCTCTTCTCTGTCTTCTTCCCCTTGCTTTTCCCCTTATGGTTTCTCCCCCAAGTCGCTCTGGCCCCATGCTTACGTAAATCTTGTTATCGGTGGACATGTTCTTCCGCACCGGCTTCCATAATCGGCAAGTCCACCAGGCGAAACAACTGTTACTAGTGACCAGTTAGTCCGGGCCTTTACATCGTTCAACAGCAATTGAATCGCAGCGCTCGCAGGTTTCGTTCTTTAGCACATCATGAGGGCGACTCTACGGCTCCTGGCCAATGTTAAGCCAGCCAGATACCTGGAACCCTTCACCCCGACTGGTCTCACCGGGCTTTCAACCCACCCTAGCCCCCGACCAACCCTCATCTACCTCTACACCACGACACTTGAGAAACTAAAGACGATCCCGGAATCCTCTGTATATCGCAAATCGACAGAGGCCCTCACGAAACACCGATTGGATGTTGTGAAGTCCACGAAGCCACCCGGTTTCGACGCCTGGCTTGAGCGAGTAAAAGCCGTTGTCGCCGAGAACCCAGAGAAATATAAAGCCGCTCTAAGGCCCGACGGCACCTACGCTGCGTTCCAATTGGAAGAGGAAAACGTCGCGCAGGAAGATGAGCTCTGGGGCGGAGAAACGTCCGAAATGCAACAGGAGGGTGCATATCTCAGTGAAGAGGAGATGGAAGTGCGCATAAAGGAAGCGAAAGCTGAAGCCGCCAAACATGCGGTGCCCACTATCCACTGGGAGGCAGAACCAGCGCTCGAAGCTGCACAGTACGTTTTGTCTCATTTCCCCAAGTTGTGTTGATTCGCCGAGGTCTAATGTCACCTAGGATTTCCGAGATTGAAAACAAAATTGGCGGTGGATTGATAGAGGAGGTCATCCAGGTTGCCGAGGGGGAACTGAAGCTCGTGGATGAGATGGCTTAGAGCAAAGTGTAAGTCGTTGAAACGTAGAGCGTATATGCTTGTTGAATAGCGCTAACTCTTGCAATTAGCTGGGAGGAACTTGCAGAAAAACCCAAGCCGGGCCAATGGACTTACTTTGAGAGAACTGAGGAGCCCAAGTCATGATCAACACGCTCTGCTGTGATTTTACGCTGTCACATCTGTTGGGGATGAACACACCACGGGTACTTTCGTATAAGAGTACTCCAAAATACCTGGCCTTGTGATCTTTTCCTTCAACTTTGTATACTATATACCATCGTGATATTGCGACCCTTGCTTTGCACAAAGTCAATAGAAGTCCGCTGGTCGAATTATCCAGGTGTCTTTATCTCCGTTATCGTTTTCTACTGACATACAGATGGTTGACGGGTCTCCGTATCTCCCTTGAGATCTAGGTTATAGGTCTGATCTTCTATGTATTCAGATGACAGCCCTGGTATGGACTGCAGCAACGATTGACTACCTACCATACTTCAAGAACAGGCAACTGAATCAGAACTATGTTGGCTATAGAAGATCCCTCCAAGTCCTTACAATTATAGCTTGTTCCTTTTTAAATAGGAAACTGGCAGGGACAAGTGTAAAGGCAGTTGTAAGATATCTATGGTTATAGGTTGGCAGGGAAATATAAAGATCTTTGAATGCTGATCGGAGCGACCTCCGTGTATTTATATTTGTCGAGGCACAAAAAGTACTTGGGGTGAGTGCTTGTCGGGGCTAACCGGATTAGGACAGCTGGTGGAAACACTGCCGTTTAATATTAGACACGCCTCCGATAGCGATTATGTGGACAAGTTGCTTGAATGACCAGATTAACGCAAACAGCCAATTGATTACACCTGTCTGCGCTGGACACAGGGGAATATTTAATTCTCTTAACGGCCTATCTTGATACCGATAATAACTCGTTAAGAGCTGCCACTTTTGCGGCCCTGAGCCGCCCTTCAAACCCCCCCCAGTTCACCCACCAAAATGCGGTTCGACGTCAAGGTAAGCCAGTCGCCCACGTCGTTATATCGGATCGCCTGAGGGTTGAAAATTTGACTGACACCTCTTAATAGCGACAACTCTTTGCTCGCTCTGAGCGAGTCAAAGGGATTGACTTTCACCCCACAGAGCCATGGGTAAGCTTGCATACCAAACTCCTATACTAATAGTGGCTCCTTTCTAATACATTTTTATAGATCTTGACAACGTTATATAGCGGTATGCTATGCTTATTTTCCAGTATTACTAACTAGAGGACCTTGTTGTTAATGTTCGATTTCTAGGCCATGTCTACATCTGGTCCTACGAGACCCAGGTAAGTGTTCTCATAACGCGCAACTGACCCTTTTCAGGTAACTGATCCTGGACATTTATAGTCGATTATCAAAACTTTCGAGCTTACCGATGTCCCCGTACGAGCTGGTCGATTCATTGCGCGAAAAAACTGGATCGTTTGTGGTTCGGATGACTTCCAACTGCGAGTATACAACTACAATACTTCAGAAAAGATTATATCCTTCGAGGCGCATCCCGATTACATTCGATCGATTGCTGTTCACCCAACGCACCCATTTGTATTGACGGCATCCGATGATATGACCATTAAGTTGTGGGATTGGGACAAATCATGGAAGTGTGTGCAGGTGTTTGAGGGTCACAGCCACTACGTCATGGGCCTCGCCATCAACCCAAAGCACACCAACACATTTGCTTCGGCTTGTCTCGACAGGACCGTCAAGATATGGAGCTTGGGGTCACCTAATCCAAACTATACTCTTGAGGCACACGAGACCAAGGGTGTGAACCATGTTGAGTACTACCCACAGGCTGATAAGCCCTACCTCCTCACAACTTCTGACGACAAGACTGTGAAAATCTGGGATTATACCACAAAGGCATTGATTGCTACCCTGGAGGGCCATACCAGCAACGTCTCGTTCGCCTGTTACCACCCAGAACTCCCGATTATTATTTCCGGCTCTGAAGATGGGACGATTAAACTCTGGCATGCGAACACCTATAGACTCGAACAGTCCCTAAGTTATGGCCTGGAGAGGGCATGGTGTGTCAGCTATCAACGCGGCAAACAGGGTATTGCAATGGGCTTCGATGATGGAGCTGTGGTTGTCAAGATGGGCAGAGAAGAGCCCGCCGTATCCATGGATGGATCTGGCAAGATCGTCTTGGCTAGGCACAACGAAGTTGTCTCTACCGTTATCAAGGGAGGCGACTCGAGTCTAAAGGATGGTGCGCCTCTATCCTTGCCCACTAAGGATCTTGGGTCCTGTGAAATATACCCACAGACCTTGGCCCATTCTCCGAATGGAAGATTCGTTTCGGTTTGTGGGGATGGCGAATATATCATCTACACTGCACTTGCCTGGAGAAACAAGGCTTTCGGTCAAGCTTTAGATTTCGCTTGGGGATCCAAGGACAATAGCAATGATTACGCAATTCGAGAGTCGTCTACAAGCGTTAAAATATTCCGGAATTTCAAAGAAAAGAGTGGTGGGCTCGATGTTGGCTTCCAGGCCGAGGGTTTGAGTTCTGGAGTTCTTCTTGGAGTCAAGGGACAAGGTGGTATTGGAATGTTCGACTGGGAGACCGGTAACCTGGTTCGACGGATAGAAGTTGAACCCAGATCTGTTAGTTATCCACCACCGAATCCCTAGGCTATGCTTCGGTTACTAACCCCTTTGATAGGTATACTGGTCAGAGTCAGGTGAACTGGTCGCCCTCGCTTGTGATGATGCCTTCTATGTGCTTCGCTTTTCACGAGAGGATTACATCGCCGGACTTAATGCTGGAGAAGCCGATGAGGATGGAGTTGAAGCTGCTTTCGAAGTTGTTACAGACGTCAACGAAACTGTGCGCACTGGTGAATGGGTTGGGGACTGTTTTATTTATACAAACTCGACCAACCGACTAAACTACTTGGTCGGTGATCAGACTTACACAATCTCCCACTTCGACCAGCCGATGTACCTTCTTGGATATCTCCCACGCGATGGACGGATTTACCTTGCGGACAAAGACCTCGCTACCGTCTCGTTTGCACTCTCTCTTTCTGTTGTCGAGTACCAAACGCTGGTGTTGCGAGGCGATATGGACTCCGCGACTGAGCTACTGGAGGATATCCCACAGGACCAGATGAACAAGATTGCCCGATTCTTGGAGGGTCAGGGATATAAGGACCTTGCCCTCGAGGTTGCTACCGATCAGGAACACCGCTTTGACCTCGCTCTCGGTCTCGGAAAACTTGACATTGCCCTTGAAATTGCCAAAGTAACAGACGTCGAACATAGGTGGAAGACTGTCGGCGATGCAGCTCTGACGGCCTGGGACCTCTCCCTAGCCGAAGAATGCTTTACAAATGCCAAAGATTTAGGGTCGCTGCTTTTGCTACACTCGTCGAGCCGCAGCGCCAACGGGCTTCGAAAATTGGCCGAGCAAGCAAACCAGGCTGGCTCACATAACGTCGCATTCTCAGCTCTGTGGCAACTCTCTGATATAGACGCTTGTATTGACCTCCTTGTCCAAACCAACCGCTTTGCAGAATCTGTCTTTTTCGCCCAGACATACAAACCCAGTCGTGCCCCAGAACTAGCAGTTCAGTGGAAACAGAGCCTTGAAAAGAACGGCAAGACCAAAGTCGCCCGTATCATCGGCGTTCCGCCAGGTGCTGAAAATGCTGATGATGATCTGTTCCCTGAGTGGGACAGCTATCTACAATTGGAGGCAGAAGGTGGTATAAAGACTGCCAATTTGATCGATGTTGATGTTGACGTTAATGGTAAAGGCGACGAGGCAGCCACAGAGCAGCCTGCAGAGTAACCAGCGAATGGAGCTTCTAAATAATCGTTATGCATTTTTGCTTTGGAACTGCAGTTTGACGTGTTGAGAGGAGACGGGGAGAGGAAAATGTAGTTTGACTTTAGATTATGAGAACAATTTCTATGAACGAACAGCTCTTACGTTTCGTATCTAGCATCAGACTAACTTCATTTACCCCTTAATAAAGTGTTTACCTTTATTTGCGATGTCAAATATACTTTCCACATCTACGGAGTACTCATTGATATATAAAGCTATGAAAAGAAGCAATGTACTTTACAGCGTCATATCAGCCCTGGATTTCCCCGAATGTAGCTGTGTTGATAGTGGAATCTTATATTGAGCTAGCTAAACGGAAAAGAAACGTTTCCTTATTGCATGAAATGGGTGATGGGCTATTTTACGGAACTTGTATTGTTTGTATTGTATGAAGGTAGCTAAAGGAGAAACTTGAAAGAAGGACCATTCCCCATTCGCCGGAGCTAGAATAGCAGAAGTCATCAAAGAAACAAATCTGGGGGTGAGGGGGGTTGAGAGCAAAGAGAAAGACGGACTAGCTACAGCTGCCTGTGTCGTGTCTCAGTGCATCCATACCGGCCTATCTGCCCCTTAGGAAATTCAAGGAAAGGGATTGAAAATCAATAAAGACAAGGAGAAAGAAGGATGAAAATGATGCCCACAGATGTGAGTTGCGTTCCTTGTCTCATCATGGACATCTGTGGGGTAAAGGAAATAGTATAGAAGCTTGGTTTCTTAAAACAATAACAGAATGAACGCATGGGACTGGTGCTTAGAAGGGTTGATGCTGAGAGAAAGAAATATAATATGCAGGAATAAACATGAAAGGCTCCGTCCACCCACCGATGAGAGTCGCAATGTAAAACAAACTAGCAAGCAAGCTGAAAGAAAGGAAGAGGGAAAAAAAAATCGTTATGAGAAATTTGGGAGCAGTGTAATGTGTAATCGTTGCCATCATCATCTCTTAAGAAGTTTAACCTCTGAAAAAGGAAATTCGTTGCAGTGGTTCATGCAGGCATGAGAAGTTGTTGGAAGAACAGAAAGTTCTGTAAAGTGTTGGAGTCCGGAGTCAGGTGTATTAAGTTCGACGTAGTTTACCTGTAGAAGAATGAATGATTTGGCGTCGTATGTTTAAGCCTTTATTCAGGGATGCTGCCAAAGGCAGGGTCTCTGACACTGCCACCTCCGTCGTTTAGACCTGCAACTGGGCGATTGTACGACCACCCTTCGAATGGTCGTTGCATGGTTCGTGAAAGTCCAGATCCTTCCTCATAAGAGTCGACTGGGATCTCTCCAGTGAACTCGTCGCTGAAGTTTGCCGTGTCACGAGCGTCCTCCTAGATATCGGTAAGCAATCGTAGAAATAGGCGAGTGCATAAAGGAAAGCCATATCGGGAATACATACCACATTAGGGCGGAAGCTAGGCTCGTATTTACGTTGCAGCAACTTGCGCCAGTCGATATTTGCGAAGAAGTGATGGCCTTTGATCTCGGCAGCACCGCCAACACCAAGACGACGGTTGGGATCGCGATCGAGGAGGCGTGATAGAAGATCTCTTGCAGCTCCGGGAACGATATCTTGATTTGGGAACGTGAGAGGGTCATGCAAGATCTTCCGATACATTTCATTCGTATCCTCATCGTAGAAGGGGGGAAGGCCAGTTAACATTTCGTATAGAAGAACTCCCAAAGTCCACCAGTCAACGGTCTTTGTATATCCGTGACCAAGGAGAAGTTCTGGGGCGAGATACTCTGGGGTACCACAGAAAGCTTGAGACAAAGTTGTTAGCAATGGAATAATAAGCAATAGGTTTGAAGTACATACTGTTCGTGCGATCTTCATCCTTCATGTCAAGCTTGCAAAGCCCAAAGTCGCAAAGGGCAATATGTCCAGTATAATCTAATAAGATGTTTTCGGGTTTCAAATCTCTATAGATTACCTTGAAGCCGTGTAAACACTCCAAGGCACAGATCAATTCTGCCGTATAGAATCGAGCCCTATTGATATCGAACCGTTGCTCCCGCTGAAGATGATGGAAAAGCTCCCCACCGTTCACGAATGCGAGGACAAGGTACAGTTTTGTAGGAGACTGGAAAGAAAACTTCAGTGGGACAATGAACGGGTTGCTAATCTGTGACAGGACAGATCTTTCAGCCAGGGTATGCTCAACTTCCGAGCGCGATATGATATGGGCCTTTCGGATAGTTTTTAGTGCATAAATTCGCCGAGTGTCACGTTTCCTAGTAGTGGCAATAATTAGTCAACTACTCAAAGGACGATATAATGTGATAGATATCGCAGTCGCTGTGTCACTTACGTCACTTGCATAACTTTCCCGAAACTGCCCCTTCCGACAACCTTGAGGAGCTCAAAGTCAGCCAATGTGAGACTACGTTGGCGGTTTTCCACGAAGGAAACTCCGATTTTAATCGTGCCAGTGCCAAACTTCAATTCAATCCACTCCGAGCCCATCTGGCCAAGCTGTCTCTCCTTTTGGGCAAAAGCTGCAGCGGCTTTCTCGCGCTCCTTTTTGCTAGCTTTAGGGTCCTCGACAAATCGACGACGTTCTTCAAAGCGAGGATTAATTTTGCAGGCTCCGAGGAAGATATCATCACTGCGTCCACTTCCGGGGCGTGCTGCGGGGTTCCGAATGTATATTTGAACATTCAGATCCGTAACTCGAGAAACGTCGAACTTGAACGAGGTGTTGTCACCAGCCCACAAGGGGTTTTCTGGAGTTCCCGAAACCGAGTCGACAAAAACTTGGAGCTTATCAAAGTCCAGTAAAGCGTATGGCAAATGCTTTGCAGAGTATCGTCCATGGTTTGTTGGAGCTGCATTGATGCCACCGATAGTAGATTGTGGTCTGATAGACTGAGCGTAGGAATTCGGAATGTGTGACGCGTGGGAAGAGGTAGGTCTCATCGAAGCGGAGTATGAACCACCTGAGCCTTGGTAATGAGAATTGAAAATTTGTTCGTAGTGAGGTGAGAGGGAGAAGCCTTTTCCTTCGTGAAGGGTTACAATGAGGATTCCAGGCTTTAACGGCTCAGGTGCAGGGGCAGCTGTTGGCTCTGAAGCAGCTAATATGATAATAAGCTGTAATTAGTGCCATGCTTTAAAGATATCCTTATTGGATAGGGTAACAAGAAAATCTCACCTATGCCATTAGAGCTTGTGGAAGAGGATGCGGTTGGGGTTTTACTGAGAGGCGCGCCATCTTCAGCGGGGACATCTGCCTTGGGAGTAGAAGCAGAAGAGGAGGACCGACTGAAGGTATTGGCAAGAGGCGCCAGATGCGTTTCCTTGAGCTCTATAACGCGTCTTGGTCAGTAATTAGAAACAT
>JANTQJ010000193.1:0-23038 GCA_032989685.1 Arthroderma sp. PD_2
CTTGATACCCGTCAACTCTCCGCCATATCCACCACGGCCTTCACCGCCCTTATAGATCTGTTTCATACTTCCAAGCTTCTTCTTCTTGGCCTCGAACTTCTTCCTCTTCTTCACCCTAGGATTTCGTACGTCCTTATTCCTCTTTGGAGCCAGTCCCTTATTCTTCTCAATGGCATAAGTGATAGCGCGTTTGCCATCAGGTCCAATTTCCTCGTGAACCTCAACGCGGCCACCCTCCTTAGCGGCAATAGCATGCGCCTCTGAAAGAGCCTTTTTGTTGGCTTTCTTCTCCTTGTGACGCGAGGAAACCATATCATAATAATCATCACTATTAGAGCCATCCAGATCACCCCGGACTTCTCCAGCGATTCTGTGGTCCTCTTCGTCACTATCTCCACCAAGGCGTTCGTTCTCGTTCGCTTCTCTCCTTCCTCTCTTCTGTGCCTCTTCATTAAGGCGGGTTTGGCGGTCCTTGTTCCGTTCTTTATACGGTATATCCGTATCACCACCAGCGTGTCTGCCCGCAGCATCGCGTTTGTTTGACTTTTGTGCGAGCTGTGAAGTATAGAAGCGTAGCGATTTCTTCTTCTTTGCTTTTTCTGCCGCTTCGTGGGCAGTGAGATTTGTTTCGTCTCCGAAATCAGAGTCATCGTCATGAGGTCTTGACTCTCGTCGCGATATGGCCTTCGCTGAGCTTCCTTGATCCAAGAGTTTAGAGAGTTCTTGCAGGCCGAGTTCAGTCTTGTTAAGCCTTTCGGCCCGCTGTAATTCTGCGGCTGCGTGTGCTTCTTCCGCCAATCTTTGCGCCTTGGATTTCTTGGATACCTTGGTGATCTCAGATACTTTGGACGGCTTGTCTTGGGTAGATTTTTTCGTTGGAATTGGGATAACAACCTCATCTCCCTCCATATCAGACTCTGATAGATCAGGTTCTGCCACTTGTAAATCTCTGACCTGTTCCCATTGTTTTCGGCAGGCAACTAATGCTTCCATAATAGGATGTTCCCTTAATTCCGCTGGTGGTAAAGCTATACAGTTTCCAGCTCCGTCGCGGGCAGGTGAAGTCAGGAGCACGAAATACATGCTAATCACACCAAGGTAGGCAGACAAGGCGCGGAATTGCAGCACCGAGAGTGACGTGACGTTGTCCGAATTTCCTTCACGAGACTTTTGACTAATGGCAGCAGACAGCTCTCGATACTGTGGCTGGAGGTCTGCGTAATCTCTCGATAGAGGCCCAAACTCTGGATACCGTTTCAATAGGATTTTCACTCTCTCATCTGCGCTCATGTCATCTGGTATTTGTATCTCCGGTAGAACCTCTGTGATAACCTTGCCATGATTTTTGGCATCCTTGGACGTCTCCCCTTCGTCAAGCCATTCCGACTCGTCAAATCCGAAATCAGCATCGGTCATGGCCTGCAGTTTCTTTTGCTGAATCTTTTTAGCTTCCTCCTCTTCTTCCAATGCGTCTCCCTCGGTCTCAATCATATCAGCATTGTAGTAGTCCGATTTCGAGGCGCCCCATCCAGTAATCCCTTCTTCTTCGTCCTCATCCGCATTCTTTCCTTCGTCAAGGAAATCCGGGCTTAGTTCTTCCCGGCGGCGCAATTTCGGGATCTTCTTGTTTGAGCGTGTGCCTGTATCTTCCTCCTCAAAATCTTCCTCCTCCTCTCCGTAATCGTAGTCATCTTCAGACTCGGATTGGTATGCGTGAACCTCTTCGTCTGAAGCTTGCAAGAATTGTTCTACAAGTTCAAAGTTAGCATCTAGATTAATATGTTTTAACCTGAAAAGTGCGGATTTACCGTCTTCTTCTAGCCTTCGCCTCCGCTTCACCTCCGGTCGCTCTTCAAGCAATACGCGATCCCGTCCAGCCTCGAATTCATCTTCGGAGTTCTCGAATCTCGCATCAGCCGCAAACTTCGAATTTTCGTCTTGTATCGGGTTTTTGCTTCTATGAGCCAAAGCAGACCCGCTGGCCTTTCTTTTCTTAGCCATAATGTGCTGTGAAACGCGGTAATAAAGAGTCGGAGAGAAGTATTCCAGCGTCTATCGCCAGTTCAATGTCTATATCAAAATGCGAGCTTCAGATAAAAAAAATTACTAAATTACCAAAAAACATAGTGGAACTGCCGACGCCTAACCGCATTAGGGGAAGTGCGGTTAACTTGGTATTAATTACGGTTTATCGATAACGATTTGGCGGGAAGTGGGTGTATTCGATGTGTATTAATTACCACAGCAACATTTTATCAAAGGCTTCATTGAATCTATAGACAGAATTCATCTGGATATATTCTGTATATCATTTTATCCGTTGGTATGGTTAGCTGCTCAGTAGAGGCATCAAGGGGTCATCTAGTTAGATAAGTTGGCGCAGTCGTTGTCGCTTGTTGATAGCTCGAAGAAGGAATTATTGACTCTCATGGTTTCTTCCCTCTGCCAGTTTCTAGCCCCTTTGGTTGCTATCATCCCTCACTTCGTACATCTACCTACGACCGTCCAGTCTTTTAGGCCAGATAGGATTAAGGAACGTCTCTAGAAATCACCACTTCTCCCTAATTTAGTTCCTTTGGCAAAGAGCCGCCTGGATGGAAGGAATAACATCTCCTAGCCTTCAGACAATTGTGGCAGCATTGCTCTTTGCAGTATTTGTATACCTGGCAGCAACTATGTTTGGGTTCAGCGGCAAAAATCAGTTCCAGGTGGAGGGACAAGTAAGTAGAGCGGACTTTAGAAGGTTCAATCTATCATATAACTAACTAAATGACAGACGGTTCTTATCACTGGAGGCTCCGAAGGGATGGGCCGAAGCGTTGCCATTGAGCTATCTCAGAAAGGTGCAAACGTTGTTATTGCATCTCGAACCGTTTCAAAGCTTGAGGCGGCATTGAAAGATATCAAGGTGTGTATCTCTACCAAAATTAATAATGGCCAATCTTGCTCATGTTTGCACAGGCGGCCGCTTTATACCCAGAAAAGCAAAGATTTCACTATGTCAGCGCAGACTTGAAAGATCACGAGGGGACTGAACGGGTCCTTGAAGAGGTCTCTAAATGGAACGGCGGTCAGCCTCCTGATATCGTCTGGTGTTGTGCCGGAATGTCCCTCCCTGGATTTTTTGTTAATACACCACCCGAGACTCTAAAATCCCAAATGGATACAATCTACTGGACTGCTGCGTTTACTGCCCATTCGACTCTGAGCAGATGGCTCTCTCCGATTGCACCTAGTTCAAGGAGCGCGAAAACTACTCCACGCCACATCATCTTCACCTCATCAGCTGCTGTATTCGTCCCGATTGCGGGATACGGCCCCTACAGTCCTGCAAAGGCAGCCATGCGAGCTTTAGCAGACACTCTCGTCCAGGAAATCGAAATGTACAATGGGTCAAGGAGAAATCTGCAACAGCCCGCTCCAGCTGCCGATGTGAAGATCCATATCGTTTATCCCATGGGAATCCTCTCACCTGGGTTTGCCAACGAAGAAACTATTAAGCCGGACTTGACTAGATTACTAGAAGAGGCCGACAAACCCCAGACTCCAGAGGAAGTTGCTCGAATTTCGATCAAGGGTCTAGAGAGAGGCGACTATATGATTACGACCATGTTTATAGCCTCGATGATGAAGGCTGCTGCTATGGGGTCTAGCCCGAGAAACAACATCATTATCGACACTCTTACCAGTATGGTGAGTGCCATTGCGTTCCTGTTTGTCATACCAGACTTGACTGGAAAGGTATGGAATTGGGGTCGTACCCATGGTGTCCCTCGTGCCTGAGAAATCTAGCTGAAACAGGTTCACATGGCTGATTCTACCTCCGGACTTTGTTGGCATCATGGGCTCCCTAAAGGTGTATCTATAATCAGTCCCAGATATCCCTATAACATTGAAGGTTCAATATTATTAGTTGTTATCCTCTTCCCTAGCTACTCAATTATTACGTTGTTATCCTGTAGGACAAAACGAAAAACCATCCTTCATAGAGAACAGCTTTTGGTCTACCTAAGTTGGACTATAGTCGATCATCATATGGCCTGCTGTAGCTTATATGGCTATGGCATTGATGTTTCTAGGAGTCCGGCAGTTTCCTTCAAAAATATAAAACCACAGACCTCGACGCGTCAACGACATCTCTTACACAATTCCAACAACCCTCACAGTCTCCGCTGCCTTGAATCGGCCCCATTGATAAATCGACTAGATACTCTCACTTATTTAGATACTTCTGTGACCATGATTCTCCGTGTGCTTTCGTGGTTTCTGCTCTTCACCCCATCCATTGGAGCCCCTCACAGCTTCGATGAATTCAACCAGCAAGGACCCAACAGTGAGAGTGAACCTCTCAATGTCAGCCCAAAGGACGCATGCTGGGAGGGCCTTACATGTTCTCTATGCGATATCGAATCGATGGGAATGGTGGATCGATTGGAGTTCATGAAATACCTGTCCGTTACTAGGTTCAGTAAGCTGTCTGCTGGTGATGAATTCCCTGCAATTGAAGGATTCATGGACTTCTTCATCAGAAAAGACCTGGCTGGGCCTGGAACTTGGCTTTCTCTCATCAATGCTGCCGTGATCGAATCTGTGGAGCAAGGAGTGGCTATTTCTCTGGGCCTATCGAATGCTACCTATGTGAACCCGGGTTCTCATAAATGGGCAGGATTTTTCGATCAACGTAAAAACGGAAAATTGACTGATCGAGTGGTGAGAGCATTTATCCAGCTTAATGCTGCTTTGCCATGGACTAGATCTTGCTAACTGAGATGGTATATAGTCGCACGACCTTTCCTGGGCTATAGCAAACCAGGCGGCAATCGACTATGGAACCAAGCTGGCAAAGGCATCGCCTAACCTACAGCCACCGTCCGAGAGAGAACTGCGATGGCTGCAAATCACCGGGGTACAAACAACCATTATGAGACGCCGCCGTGGAATTTTATGGGTATTGAGAACGTGGGTATTCTATAGCTTAAACCACCCTCAGAATGGAATATCTTTATGGAAGCTGATCACTTTTGCCTTTTATTAGCACCTTAGGCTTCACACATCCGGTTGTTTTAGTGGTGGTAGAGGCGATCATAGATTGGATGACCGATGTCACTGATGCAGAATCTGCCAGCTTCCTAGCAGAGATAGCCTGGAAATTCGCCTTACTCGGCTTTTCTAATGATGAGGGGAATGCAATCGTTGACTCTGACGCTCTGATGAATATTTCGATGCAGACCTGGGAGGCATTTAAACAAAAGGTTCCTGTCACCGGCCTATTGGTTGACCCAAAGCCTATGATGAGAACATCGATAGAGGTCTGGAAGGCATCTCAATGTCAAACCCAATCGACTCTCAGCGGTCTGACTGTTAGCCCTGAGTCTATGTTGAGAGCACTGATAAAAATTTGGAGGCTCACACCAACTAAATAATTAACACGCTGACCGATGATGTTGAAGGACCGGTTTGGGCGTGTGGGAAAGTCTAGATTCTTATATCTCAAGGTGGAATACACATTTGTGTGCTGAGAGGCTTCATATGGGTTTATCTTGAGGTGTCAAATCAAATCTATTCCAAGACCTGTGGATCAGGGTAGTATTTTTACGACCTCTTTTTCGTTACCTGAATGACGTAGCTGGCTGATCCTTGTCAATTGAAAATGAAGCACACAATGCAGGTCAGCAGAGATCACAAATAGTGAACAGAGGGCCTACATTTACATGTATAGCCACTGATCATAAACCATGACCTGGACCTGAAGACGAGCCATAGTGGTAAAAGGTCGAAGATCTTGACTTCCCATCGCAACAACAGCGATGGGCGCATTTCTCTCGATACCAGTGCTATCTTTCCTGCTAATACCGTCCATGTCTTCCTACGGAACCAGCCTCAACCTCATCTTCTTCTATCTCACCTGGACCACCCTCGTCCTCTCTCACGCGCCATTGAAAGTCGAACTGGTCGGAACAGTAGCCGTCCGGTTGATATTCTACTTCATACCTTCCGTCCTATTCTTCCTCTTCGATATTTTGATTCCCTCTGCCTCGACTGTGTTGAAAGTATATGGGAAAGATGGACTGCCGCAAGGGAAGAAAAAGAAGTACGGCAGTTCGGAGCTCATGGTTGCGGCCTGGTCGATTTTCAACTTGCTCTTGGGCATAGCTGTGCAAGGGCTTGTTGAATTCTGCTTGACGAGGGGATTGGGGGTGAAGAGCGCGCTGAAGGTGACGACGAAGCTGCCTTTGCCTTGGGACATTGTGAAGGGGATAGGACGGGCGTTGATACTGCGAGAGGTAGCTTGATATACACCTTTATCCTTGCTGGATGGGAAACTGACGTTATATTTTGCCATCTAGGTCTTTCAGTATATAGTTCATCGCAATGCTCTTCATTCTTGGACACCATTCCAGCGCCATCACAACGAATGGTACCACTCGATACACACCCCATATCCCTTGACCGCTCACTATGACCATCCCATCGCATACCTCCTTTGGCGCTTCATACCTACATTCCTACCGGTCGCTGCGTTCCGAAGCCATCTACTCACCTACATGCTATATCTCAGCATAGTTTCATTGGAGGAGACCTTTGCATACTCAGGCTATAAACCGATGCCGACGAGTTTCTTTATTGGAGGTATAGCAAGACGGGTGGACCTGCACTTGTCGCATGGAGGACATGGCAACTATGCGCCTTGGGGGGTTATGGATTGGCTGTTTGGAACATCGATTGGGGATGGGATGGATGACGAAACGTCAGAAGAGTCTGATGGCAATGGCGCTGATAGACTTACGGAGAAGCTGTTAGAGAAGAGACCTAGGAGGAGCCATAATGGGAGAAGTCGTCGGACGAGGGCGAATATATATTAGTGCCATAGTTGTTTTCTACTGTTATGATTTGGATGAATACCCATTACGTGCTGTAGAGTATATAAAGGTCAAGTTCAAAAACCAAAGTGCCATCCAATCATTGCGATTTTAATTGTAGTAGTGACATGTATATGAGCGGTTTGAAAAAAAAAGTAGTAAGATGTACTTGACAAAGGGTGGGTAGGGGGTAGTTTCGGTAGGAAGATGGTTTGCGCTCATGTCAGAAGTAAAAGAAGGAGGTTGTTTAGTCGTAGTTTTTATATTGCAGGGTTTTTGGAATGTTGCAATAAGCCCTTTATTTCTTGAAATTTTGAATATTTCGAGGAAAAACAAGTCATATCTGTGTGACGGAGAGCATAGTTAAACGCAAAACATACACACATCAATGAGGGCGTTGTGTTGCATATTCCCTCCCTTGCAACATACAGGAATCTCCGCTTATAAAAAAGAAGAGAATAGAAGACATTATTTTAACGGCCATGAAACCTCCCATCTACCACTTCATCTCATGGGGTCTGTCACCCTTCCGTAGGCTGAAGCTGGAGGCAAGGTAGCTGTCGAGGAACTCCTCCTTCTTGATGGTGGACAAAAGGGCTTGGTCGACGGCCTTTTGGTCGGTAGCACGTTCGCTTGTGATCTTCTTCTTCTGTTGTTGCGAAAAACATATTATCAGCATTCGGTTCTCCTCTCCTGTATATTCTCAACCGATTATCATTCTGCACGTACCTCGACCTTCTCTCCCTGCTTGAAGAAAGCTTCCTCTCCCTTCTTCTCGGTGCTCTTTCCAGCAGTGAAGTATCCGGGTTGAGAGACCTTCTCCAAAGTCTTCTCGTCGAGCCCGGTCAGCTTAACCGATGCGCTGGTGGCGATAACGTATCTGGCATTGACTCTTCGCAGAGGAACACCATTGAGTTTGTAAGGGCCGGTAACGAGGAGGACACCCTGGGGGAGGTGCTTGAGGAGGACGACACGCTTGCCACGGAAGCGACCAGCGAGGAGGATGAGGATGGTGCCTGGCTGGAGGCTGGCTCGTGGCTTAGCGGGGTTGATGGACTTGCGAACCTATATCAAGAGAACACATAGGTCAGTAAAAGGGAGAATGATGGTAATAGATAAATTTCGCGTGCTCCAGCCAATTTCGCGATTTCGAAATCGAGATATCAAAATATCGGGGGTATCATTGCGGGACTTGGAGGACTCAAGAGGCCACACAACAACCTCCCCATTGATTTTCGAGCATCTGCGAAACGACTGGCAGACCGTAGACGGCGAAGATACTGACTTTCTTTTGTTGAGGCTCGTCATCAACAGGATACCACTTCTGAGCCTTCTGGCTCGGGACGGTCCTCTCGCCCTTTCCGAACTTCTTCGTCTGGCCAGGCGCCGACATGTTGGCTCTATGTGACGAAGGTGGGAAAAGAGAATTGGAAGTTGCGGGATTCCCGGTGGTCGACGGTGGGTGGTTTGGTTGTTGAGATGCTCCGGAAGTTCGATGTTCGAAGTTCGCTGTGATGATATTTTGTGGGATGGAATGCCCTATTTCTTAGCCGAAGCGGCGCTAGTGCGAATCTGGCCAATCACGGACTTTAGTTTCTCCGCTTAGTCACCTAGCTTACTAATAAATTACTAATAGCTTAGTCATCTTGACCTCTTTTAACTTGTTAAGCTAAAAGAGTTCAACCAGTCAACAGACAAGAAGAGACAGCAAAGAGGAACTGGGAGAAGAGAAGAAGTCGAAGAAGATAAGAACAGAGGTCATGTCGATATCACCGATCATCACCTTCAAGGGTGGCATCTGCAACCTAGATGTACGTATCTCTCTCTCTTGGTATGTCAGTCGGAGCTGGGGATAGCTAACCATGACTAGACCTCCGTCACCCCCAACGCGGTAAAGGCACAGCCAACGCCCGGATACATCTACCTCTACTCGGAAGATGACCTCGTTCACTTCTGCTGGCGGCCACGGTCTGCTCCCATAGACGAGCCAGAGCTTGATCTGGTCATGGTCCCCTCGGACGGAACCTTCACGCCATACAAACCCACCAGCGCCCAGACACCATCCAACCCCGACCGACCCACGAATGGCAGAATATACGTGCTAAAGTTTGCCTCCAGCTCACAGAGACACCTCTTCTGGCTACAGTCTCGGAGTCAGCACGAACAGGGCAACCCCGCATGGTTTAGCGCGCGAGACTTGAAGCTTGGACAGATCGTGAACACCCTGCTGCAGGGAGAAGATATTGACGTGCAAGATGCCATTGACAGCATCCCTAGAGATGAAGGTGGCAATGATGGTGGTGATGATGACGAAACGATGGAAGACGTAGAGGGAACAGACCATAGCCCGGAGAGACAACGACACGGCGGGAGTGGAGGGGCTGGGCCCGGTGCTACAGGTGGTGATATACGAGAAGAAGGTCAAGAATCGCGAGAGGGAGGAGCAGATGGCGGAAGAGCGTAGGTATTACTCTCAGCACAGCACGGCACACTTTCCCCCGTTCTCTTTTCCTAAGAGGTTAGCGCATTGTCAGGACCTGCGTATAGTTTTTTGATGTTTTATGCCAGCTATGTTATCGATCTTGGCTATGTACGCCAGACATATAAACAAGCGTTTCTGCGTGCCTGAATCATATATTTGCCTTGTTCTCTCTGGCTCGTCTTTTAATAGCTTATACTAACTCATGAACTTGATAGTGCTGCGGGTTCAGATCCCTCCTCAGTTATACAGAACCTTCTCCACTCCCTTCAAGGCAACACCCAGCAAGAAACGGCCGATACACCATACACCACGCTCGCAGACTTACTATCAACCCCATCTACCCTACCCTTCCTTGAATCGGCTGATGCAAACACTCTCGACCACCTGCTCAGCTCTCTCCCTGAGTCGTTACAACTACTCTCAAAACAAAACGCAGACGCACCGGTTGAGCGTATCAGTGTGGACCAAAAGCGCGATGCACTCCGCAAGGTTCTCCGCTCTCCACAGTTCGCACAGAGCCTCGGTAGCCTCACGATGGCTATCAGAGATGGAGGACTTCCTAGTATCAGCGATGCCCTGAAGATTCCGGTTCAGAACGGAGGCTTCATGCGTCGTGGAGGTGTCCCGTTAGGCGGAGGAGAAGCTGTCAAGGCATTTGTTGAGGGCGTAAAACAGCAAGTCGAGGATAGCCAGAAGACCGACACCATGGAGACAGATTGATATATTGCTGGGTCTCGAGTCGTTGCGATCATGTCACCCATCCCTGGAGCCAGCCCATATAAGCTTGGCCCCAAACTCCAACCCCTGATATGAACCATTGTGTCTTCCAGCAGACACTCTGATTAGCTGGCCTCAATGCCACTAGTTATTATTAGAAACAATTACATGTTACTTTTAAGGACAGGCAAAATAAACGACTTCTAAGCCACATTAACTTTGTATCTATGGGGCCGTTATCGTAATACTGGCGGGTAATCTACCTTTTGGGTGTGTAATTTATGCGTTGGAAATGCCAATACAGACCCTGGCACAAGCAAAAATCCCGTAACGTCGTCACTCCTCAGCCACGATCTTGCCCAACCGCCAAAAGATTTTAGATTCTGGGGAAACGCCAGCTCCTCAGGCCGTCTACACATCATCGAGCTCGAAGGCATTTTGGGCAAACATCAACCGTCTCCTGATCCTTTTCTTCATTCGCATAGCATCTGTGTTGAGCGTTCCAAGTTCCATTTGCGAAACCGCAGCCAACACAAGCCAGAACGCGTGGTCTCTCCCTCTTATTACGCCCTTCGCCGGATAGCTCGCGATATACGTACTCGTCAGGGACCGGCAGCTGCGATGCCTACAATTCGATGAAAAGCGCCAATAACAAATGACTTCGTCCGAGAACTCAGGCTACGATGCGAATAACCCGCCCGGCAACCATTCGATACCCCTCCAAGACCTCTCAAGACCGCCGGATACTGTGATCGCAGATGGCGCCGGGCGCCGGGCGAGAAGGGCAACTATCGAAGATGACCTTCCTGGAAGACAGAGATCGGGGAGAGGGATACGTTCCATGGGCAGGACCATTTCGCGACGATATGAGCGGATTGCGGAGGATTCGCCTACAGGACGAGATAGGAGTAGAGAATTTGATAACTTCGAGTCTGTCAATCTGTCGCAAGACACTAGGCCTGTCTCCTTTGATCAGGCAGCTTTCCACCAGAGTACTGTTGGGTTGAGCTTCGGGGCCCAACCACATATCCATTCAGACCATTCTTCACCGTATGAGAACCAGCCTAGAAGAAGTGATGACAACAGCTATTTTGGCGCATCTGAGGATTCCGTGGCACCGGGTGCACCGGCTGAACGTGATGGGTACCTCCCAACACCGTACGACCGAGAGAACGATAACCTACCTCTCGCAGACCCACGATATCTACAACCTATTAGCGGAGCGACCGTCCCGGAAGCTCAGGGACAGATCAAACGGAATTCAGATGGCGCCCGTAGCGTTCGCTTTGCAGCGAGTGTTGCGGGCGGCGGGTCTCGTCTGGGAGATGATTTAGAGGATGGTTTGCGAACGGGTCGAAGCAGTGTACGGAATTCCCACAGATCCGCTGCCTCAGGACGACTATCTACATCACCCTCTCCGTCATCGGCTCTATCGAGAGCAAGCTCTATGATGCGAATGGTGTCTCAGCGTGTTGTTAACCTGAGTAATGAACCGGAAGTTATTGAGAGCGCCATGCGGCAAAAATCAGTCCTCAAACATGCCCGCATGGATGAACCGCCTTCGTTACCTGCAATGATGGAATATGCACACGACATTAATTCCTCAGATACTTTAAATGAAGCTGGACCCGAAAAACTGTCTTCGAGACCTAGACGGAAACACATGCACCCAAATCTGAGCCCGTTAAGGGGTAAATCGTTAGGGATCTTCTCGCCAGACAACGCACTTAGAAGAGGTCTGTGTGAAGTACTCGTCAACCCGATCACCGAACCGGTCATCCTTTTCCTTATCCTCGTCCAGACGATTCTATTAGCCATCGAATCTTCCGTACACACAGGCCGAAGAGGAAGCTGGTCCTCTCCCGCGGTTGACATTCTCTTCCTAGCAATATTCATAATATATACCCTGGAATTGATTGCTAGGATTTTAGTTTCGGGGTTTATAATCAACCCAGAGGAATATAGTACTCTTGACCGGTCAGCTGGGCTCCGAAATGCTGTGATGACGAAGACAAGAGAACTCTTCTCCTTGCAAAGGCAGCCATCTACAAAGAAGCCTGCAGACCTACAGCAGATGTCCATTATAAGATCCTTCACGACGATGCAACAACAAGCAGATGAAATTGGAGATAGCCGGCAACAGCAGCGCATTCGACTTGCTCGCCGTGCTTTCCTTCGACATTCCTTCAATAGGCTAGACTTTCTCGCCGTAATATCATACTGGATTGCGTTCAGTTTGTCTGTCTTGTCCATTGACTCCACCCAGCATATCTTCATTTTCAAAATGTTGAGTAGTCTCCGCATTCTCCGTCTCCTTGCACTGACAAGCGGCACGACTGTAAGAATCCCATAATCTCTCTAATCTTTTTCACCTCATTACTAACACACGCCTAGGTTATCCTTCGAAGTTTAAAGAAAGCAGCACCCCTTCTAGTTAATGTAGCCGTTTTTATAGGATTTTTCTGGCTTTTATTTGCCATCATCGGAGTCCAGAGCTTCAAATCCAGCTTTCGACGGACCTGTGTCTGGATAGATCCGTCAGGAGTGAGCAACTACACCTTAAACCAGGCTCCGGATGCAGTTCAGTTCTGTGGGGGCCATCTGAATTCCAGTGGTATCGCCGCACCCTGGGTACATGCTGACGGGATAGCTGGTTCAGTAAGCCCTAAAGGGCATATATGTCCGCAGGGCTCTCTTTGTGTTGAAGGCGACAATCCATATGCAGGCACCGTCAGCTTCGACGATGTGCTGCACTCTCTTGAACTTGTCTTCGTTTTAATGAGTTCAAACACATTTTCCGATCTCCTATACTATACTACGGACAGCGACTATCTTGCTGCCTCCCTCTTTTTCATCACCGGCTTCATTTTCCTTAGTTTATGGCTTGTCAACTTGTTAGTCGCTGTCATCACATCGTCTTTTCAAGTTATTCGAGAGGAAAGTAAGCGAAGCGCGTTTACCACGGATAGAATCGATGATGTTGGACCGGAGGACACGTCGTTTCGTCGAGTCAGCAAACTAAAACGGCTATTTAACAGGACAAACTACATTTGGATCGGCATTATCACCTTTGGGCTAATTGTACAATGCCTAAGAAGCTCATCTATGAGTCTTAATCGAAAGGAGCTTATCGACAATGCCGAATCCGCCGTCACCGTGGTCCTTTTCATCGAAATTTGTTTCCGTATCGGAGTAGATTGGAGAAACTTCTTCAAGTCCCGACAGAACTGGGTCGACCTTTTCCTTGCCGTGATAACAATGGTTATGCAAATTCCTCCGATTAGAGCCTCCGGGGAAGTTTACGCGGCCTTATCCATTTTCCAAGTACTTCGAGTATATCGGATAGTACTTGCGTTCTCCTTGACGAGAACCCTTATCATGACTGTCTTCAGCAACATAGTTGGACTTATCAACCTGATTATATTTGTGTTCTTGATCACCTTCCTAACCTCCATCTTCGCCGTCCAATTGTTTCGTGATCAAATACCCGCTGTGTCCCCGGATGGCGAAACCACTCGGACGACTTTCTTTAATATATATAACTCATTCTTGGGGATGTACCAGGTCCTTTCCAGTGAAAATTGGACCACTATCCTATACTCGGCGACGGAAGCTAATAATTCTAAGGGCAGTGCCTGGATTTCAGCCGCATTCTTTATCATGTGGTTCGTGCTAGCTAATTTCGTTGTGCTAAATATGTTTATTGCTGTTATCCAAGAAAGTTTTGACATTTCCGAGGACGAGAAGCGACTCTACCAGGTTAGAGCATTTTTACAGCAGAAACAATTGAGCGAATCATCCCATGGGAATCTTGCGTTATCCAGCATTTTCAAACTTGGCCGTGACCGTGAAAGATACAGGGACCCGCTTGACCATGGCCCTGCGGCACTTGAGATGCTTCTGAAAGAAGCGGTAGTTCAGGACTTTTTAGACGAAACTTCACCGTTAAGGCCTATGGAAAGTCAGCCACCAGAGAACACTTCGGAACAGCAGCTGGCCCAGCCAGGATTTCTTTCGAACCTCTTCACCAAGTTAACACGGCGTGTCTTGAACAGGGAGCCGAACCCCTTTTACTCAAAGCTTAAGTTCTCAAGGGACCACGATGAGCTTGACCCAGCAGCCATGGCAAAGGAAGTCCTTTCTGCTGCCGAGCAAAGGAAGCGCGCCCAGCGACAATATCTCCAGAGATACCCGAGATACAATGTTTCCCTTTACATCTTTACGCCCTCTAACCCAATCCGTCACCTTTGCCAACGAATAGTAGGACCGGGCCGCGGGAATTCACGCATCGAAGGAGTGGACCCCTATAAACCTGTGTGGTATCTCTTTTCTGCATTCATCTATGCTGCTATCGTTACTATGGTGTTAATTGCTTGTATCTGTACTCCCTTGTACCAGCGCACCTACTTTGAGAGTCATACACCTGGCATCCACAATTGGTTTGTCTGGACAGACTTATGGTTTGCCATTCTTTTCAGTGCTGAGGCTGTTATTAAGGTCATCGCAGACGGCTTCTTCTGGACACCAAATGCTTACTTTCGTGGATCTTGGGGATTTATCGACGGTATCGTGCTCATCACCTTGTGGGTAAACGTTGTGGCCGCTTTGTACAAGACGGGTGATGTTTCCCGAGTTGTTGGCGCGTTCAGGGCACTCAGAGCGCTGAGGCTCTTGAACGTTAGTGATAGTGCGAGAGAAACCTTCCACTCAGTGATAGTAATGGGAGGATGGAAAGTCATATCGGTATGTGATTTACTTCCAGTTCGATTTCAAGCGGAAGACTAACCCAAACGTATAGGCCGCATTTGTTTCGATGAGTTTCCTTATTCCGTTTGCCATCTACGGTTTGAATCTTTTCAATGGCAAGATGAAGCAGTGCAACGATGGCGATTTTGGATACGAATCTCTCGCCCACTGTGTTGGTGAATATAAGAGCGCCCCCTTTCAATGGGACGTGCTAGCTCCCCGGACAGTACACAATCCCTTCTACAGCTTCGATAACTTCGGAAGCTCTCTCTTTATTCTCTTCCAGATTGTGTCCCAGGAAGGCTGGACTGATGTCCTATGGAGTGCCATGAGCATCACTGGAGCTGGCAAGCAGCCTCAGCCATATTCGTCTCAAGCAAATGCCCTATTCTTTGTGGTATTCAACCTTCTCGGTGCAGTCTTCGTCCTGACCTTGTTCGTTTCTGTTTTCATGCGAAACTACACGGAACAAACAGGCGTTGCCTTCTTGACGGCAGAACAACGATCATGGTTAGAACTGCGAAAGCTTTTGAAACAAATCTCTCCTTCTAAGCGATCTCTCAGTAAGGAGAACAGCGTATTCAAGTCTTGGTGTTATCGAGTTGCCGTCAAGAAACACGGTAAATGGGCCAGGTTTATCACCATGTTACTACTTATCCATCTCGTTCTCCTTGTCGTGGAGTTCTATCCTGAGGTTGAGTGGTGGGAGAGGACCAGAGACGCAATTTTCCTTTTCCTAACCCTCTTCTATATTGCGAATGTTGGTGTTCGTCTGGTTGGCCTAACCTGGTCTCGATTCCGACGCAGCTCATGGGATCTATACTCCGTCGTATCAGTTTCCGGAACCTTCGTCACCACCCTGCTTGCCCTGACCCACGACACGAACACGATCTTCGCACCAATTCACAAGCTCTTCCTAGTATCTATCGCGCTACTTATAATCCCTCGCAATAACCAACTCGACCAGCTCTTTAAAACCGCCGCAGCAAGTTTAACTTCAATCGGCAATCTATTAGCTACATGGTTTATTCTTTTCCTTGTCTACGCCATCGCTTTAAATCAGATCTTTGGTTTGACCAAATTTGGGGGAACCCAGACCGGGAATATCAATTTCAGGAGTGTCCCGAAGGCGCTCATTCTTCTATTCCGCATGAGCGCTGGTGAGGGCTGGAACCAGGTCATGGAGGACTTTGCAACTATGGAACCTCCTTACTGTACGATGGGAGGAGACTTCTACAAAAGCGACTGCGGCAGCGCCGCCTGGGCTCGAACCTTGCTTATTTCGTGGAATATCCTTAGCATGTATATTTTCGTCTCTCTTTTCGTCTCGCTTATTTTCGAGAGTTTCTCCTATGTCTACCAACGAAGCAGCGGCCTCTACGCAATCAGCAGGGATGAAATCCGCCGCTTCAAGCAGGCTTGGTCTACTTTTGACCCCAATGGGACAGGCTTCATTTCAAAGGAGGTATTCCCAAGGCTCCTAGGGGTGAGTTTCTCTCTTGAATGTCTATTCCATATGCCAGATCATGATATTAACCTTTGACCTCACTAGGAACTATCTGGCGTGTTTGAGATGCGAATCTACGAGGGTGATTTCACGGTTGGCCGCATTCTAGAGGACTGTCGCGTCAATGTTCGGGAATCAGAGATATCGCATACTCGATCTGTCGGCGAACTGGACCTGCAAAAGCTTAGAATTCGCCTCTCCAATCTACCTATTGCCGAGACTCGTAAAAGGCGCGCGCGTCTTAACGCATTCTACGAGGAAGTACTAGTCTCATCCGATCCCGATCGAGGAATATCTTTCACCTCATGCCTTATGATACTTGCTCATTATAACGTCATTACTGATAGCAAGAGCTTGAGGTAAGCTTTTACATACTCCATATTTTGACTCCCCTAAATTCCGACCCCGCGACTAACAAAATTGACATTAGATTGGAGGAGTTCCTTCGACGACGCGCCCGCCTGCAAAGAGTCGAGGAAGCTGTTCGTCGTAACGTCGTGGTCGGATTTTTCAATACATTATACTGGTCTCGACGTTTCCGGCAACGCATCCAATCTCGTCACGACTCGCGTATGGTCTCAGTACCACAATTCTCCGTCCCCGAAATTTACGTTGAGGATGAGGACGGCCCTCTAGACGATGATCGAGCAGGACGAAGATCGGATGACCGATCTACTGGATCCCAGGAGGGTTCTCCGAGTAGACACCCTCGCGTCGTCCTGCCCAAAATCGAAACGAACATGTATGGCGACGAGGCTAACCGACTTCATTCGCCCACACACTCTGACTGGGGAAACTTCAACCCTTCTCTCTCCCCTCATCTAAGTGACGGTCCAGCAGCTCCGTATGATAGCGTTGTCAGCCCTCAGAATGCAGGACAGGAACACGGCCATCAACGCGGCGACAGCTCCGTTAGTGTGCAGAATGTTTTGGACTCTTTCGATCATTCTGTGTGGGGCGAGAGTATCAGACGAAGCTTTACCCGCCGCCGATCACATTCACATAGCTCCGCTGGTGAATAGTTGCGTACTAAACCTACCTATCTCCTTCTCTTAAATCCTTTTTCATCACCTATTACTCCCTACCTTTCAACGTGAACATATTAACCCCTTTGCTTATGCGCTGTATGATATGGGGGGAATGCAGACACGACACGACAGACATGATTCCAACTCGTAGGGGGATTAAACAAAAAGCAAAAGAATCACACTTCTCATCCTTATTTTCACTATCCGAGGCGACCCATTCGACTGATCTATCAAAGAGTGTCTTGCGAAGGGTGTCTTGTGGCCTGGAGAGTTTTTGTCCTGAGATGCTTTAATTTTGTTCCCCTTTTTTATCTACCTTCTTGTATATGTGCTGATTACGCCAACCTGTTTCATCGGTTCTTTCTTTCTTTCTTTTTTCTTCCTACCTTGCTATCTTTCCCTGAAATTCTTATCGATATTGATTGAGATGGGTTATTACATCACGAGGACCAAGTTTGTTGTTGACTAGAGATTTGGGGCTATTGCTCGTCCCTTGCAGTTATTATAGACCTCTTCTTTCATCCAAGCGCAGCGTCTTACAGCCTATCATTGAGCGGCCTCAGCGTCTTTTAGCGATTGTTGTATATAGTCACCCTTGCACAACTACTAATTTTAATGATTAATTCTTCATATGACTTGAATCGCACAAAAAGCACACGCGAGGGCGGACAGATAAGTCCCACTAGCAGTAATCCTGCCCCTGGCTAGTTGACGATCAACAATGACAACGGACATATTTCTCGTAAGACCCCGATGGCCATCTCCAGCCGGGTCGTTGTCTTCACCGACTTCATCCCAGTGAGACCAGGGCCAGATTTCGAAGCTAGGAAGGTGGCTGAGAGCTTGCAGAAGATGAATATACAGAGACTGGCCTGGTCTGGCCCCGAGATTCGACCTCGGAAGCCCGTCTTATTTGGCTGAGCAGAAAAAGGGGCTTCCTAAGGGCTGGGGGCTCGACGATATAGATATCCCAGGCAAAAAGTCGTACAGCCGCGGCCAATAAACGACCAAGGAAATCAGGGACTGCCCAATAGCAGATTATCCCGTCGAGATTCCCACATGGATCGTGGACGCTGAAACTACGAAGAAAACAACCGTCCCGCGCCCAGCTGGCAGGGTTCCTGTGCAAGGGAGAGTCCTGTTTCCCCTGCGCCGGCAAAGAGATGTCTTACCTGGAACCCGACTTGAGCGCTGGAAAAGGGAGCTGGAAGAGGCTTGTCGAGTCCCCCAGCAAGCCAGCAGGTCGATGATACGTCGACACGTCGAAAAACCCCCCTTGGAATTGCTCCGTAATTGTGGGCGGTTTAAGACGTTAGAGGTCGAAGATGGGGAGATGGGATGCGAGATCCACCGCCGTATCATGATCACCGCGACCCCGTCCTGCGCCCTCGTTTCATCATCTTGCGTCTCAATTTCTCCTCTCTCTCTCGCCTTTTTTCCAGCATTGAAGACGGTTTGACATGATCGTTCAGCTGCTGTTCTGTGGTTAGCGATCACCCTCTATTCCATCTATTTCGCGTTCGCGCTTTTGCTTTTTTACTCAACCAGGAAGAACAAGATCGATTGCTCCCCTTCGATAGGGCCTTTCCCTTCTACCTGGGCACGATACGAGGGAGCTGCTGTCCTTCAATTGCGCGTGTTCCAGTTGCACCGGAAAGTCCGCCTTTCCAAGCTTCTCTCTCGTCTTTTCCTGCTAGCATCCTTCTACGGTCGATCCGTTCTGTCCTTCTTCCTTGCGCCAACGGGAGGTTTTATATCGTCTTTTCTTCTTCTCTTCTTTGATATATCGACTATCTTCTTTCTCAGCATAACCTCCGTGTGCATCTCTTGTCGAACGGTAAAGAATTGGGCAGGCCCGAAGAAAAACAGGCTGTGCCTTGATATATTGTCCCGCACTCTTAATACATCATTGAATACTCCGCGAAGTTCTACCGCTCGGGTCCTATAAGACCTATATAATATACGCAAGCTCCCCCGTCGAGAATTTAAAAAAAAAGAGACCCAGCTGAGAGGGCGAGGGTTGAAACACGGACTGTCTATCCCAAGAATCACCGGCTCCCCACCCGAGACAGCTAAAGGACATAAATGGCCTCTAAGCCAGCTGTCCACGACCTCATCAGCCTTTACGAGGCCATTGAAACCAGCGAGTCCAAGATGGACGAACACACACGCTACCTGAGCCAATTGCTCCCGTCTCCATGGACAGAGATGACCCCGTCATTGAGCATCCCATACTCGCCCAAGTCAACCGTCGACAGCGAGGCCGGCTCCGAACGTCCTTCCCTCTTGACTTCAGCAACCTCGAGTCCAACCTCCTCTCCGACTTCGAGTCCTATCAGTGCCTCCCCACGCATGAACCGCTTTACCACCTCGCTCCGTCGAATCGGCAGTCGAAGCAAGAAATGCTACTCGACGTCTTCACTCGGACTGGGCACAATCTTACTACGCCGCCGTCCGTCCACAGTCGACCTTGCTCTCACCGAGGAGCGTTACAGGTGCACCGAGGATTCGGTCGAAAGACGTGGGCTGGGCTTGCTGGAACCTCGTCCAGTGGACCCAATGCCGGTGATGACGGACACACATAACGATTCCAACAACCTGTCGAGCTTTGGCCTCGACATCAGAGAGCCCTCCATGCTTTCCACATCCACGTCTACTCGGCAGCCCCCAAGGTTCGTCATGGGAGGAATTCTCGAGGTCATGGAGGGTTCGGCATAGCTCCCAGACTAATATAACGACCTTTTCACGCAACGTTTTTTTACTGCACAGCAACGTCCAATGATTTCATGTTATTGGTACCTGAAAACACCACAGATGTGTGTTTTAAAATAAACCTACCACCCATATAAAACCTCCAGGCCTAGAAATAAAGGCACTGAGAGTTCGAGTTGGTAATGGCAGCTTTCCTCTGTTCTTTTCTTACCCTTTATGTTTGGTCCCTTTTTTAATCCCTTTTTTCCTTTCCCCCCTTTTTTCTTTTTGACACGCTGTATGATACCAAATATACATAGGTATAACATTTCATACTTTATTGTAAGTATTGTGAAATATCCTTTATTTTTTCCATGGTTTCCTATTTCCTTGTGTTCCTTTGGCAAGTGACCTTTTTAGAACCAGATATGCCGCAGATAGGCACGGATTAACACAGACTTATACACAGAAAAAAGACACTCCTGATTGATTCCAGTTCCCGCTCATTCCATGCAGTAACAGAAAGAAAAGAAAACAGCGTTTGAGATGCCAGTTAGAGTAAAGCAATGAATACAGTAGGGTATCTAGCGGACGTAAAACACGCTCAAGATGTTGGGTTGGACATGGTAAACCAAGTGAGCTAGAGAATGAACAAACAGAAAGACCATAAATGTCGAACGCCGGAGGATGCAGATATGCTCCTGTGAGATGATTCGTAGAAAGAGTCGTAGGCTGGCCCCTCACTCGTCGGATGAAGAATCGATATCGCCATGCGTGACCTGCCGCCTATTCAGCCACAATTGCCCGCGGCAGTTTGGTTCACCACAAAGACACTTAATGGCATTGGGATCAGCTTTCACTGCCTCAGAGTCTGGCGTAGTGCCAGCGTAGTCGAAGGTCAGTTCCGTACCAGCTGGGATATCTCGGATGGCAAAGAACGCTAGCTGGTATATATGTTTATCATCATCCTGGGTAACCGAGAAGATCCTACAGTTCGGATTGCAGGAATGGTTGATGAATCGGGTGATAGAGCCATATTTTCTCCCATCGATAACGCAGGCCTTACTCTCATCATATTCATCACTACCGTAATAGTAATCCAAGGAGAAGAGATAGCTCGCATGCTTATCTGTGTCAAAGGCTTCTTCTCGTTGATCGGATATTGAGGTTTTAATAAGCTCCCCGACGTAGGTATCGATAAACTGCCCTTTCTGGATAAAATTCAGAGATCGAATGCCAAAGCCGCGGTCGATAGTTTCAAAGATTTCGAGTTTGACTTGGCGCCCACGGTAGACGACGTGATTCCAGCACTTAGAGAGAGTACAATTGCAAATTGGTGAGCACTCTCGAATTATTGCGCCTTTTCGTTTGATAAAGTCATCACGTAGAACCAGACGGCCATTTTGGCTAGAATGATACGGGATAATTCGCTTGCCAGGTTCATTATCCTCAATGAGGCAATCACAGTTCTCAGAGCATTTAACGCAACTGCAGCCAAAAAGAAAACCCGACTCGATTGACTCGATCCGATCCTGGAGCCTATAAGTTTTAATAAAGTCGAAATTGAAATCAATGTTCCGAGCTTTATATCTAGAGGTAAAGCTGATAGGCGGACCCTCAATCTTAGATAGTTTCTTTTTGTAAAGAAACTCAAGGCGATCAGACGTTGATTCTCGCCTGATCTGAGGTATAAAGCGTCTATGTTTGCGCGGGATTCCAATGGTGCTCCGGTCACATTTCTTGAGCTTGCGGTAAAGATGCTTGGAGCTATCTACCTCGATAGCGTAGAAAGGAGATAGGCCGTTATGGTCCGGTAACTTGGTGGCTGCAAGCTTCTGTGAAAGGACGATGTCAGTATCATCGTCTGTGGAGCGTGAGCGCTTCCGGCTTTGCTTGGCGTGTGACGACTGGGAGCTCGATGGGCGCGGCACTGGGATGACTACGGAGACGTTTGAACATTTTGACCGCGGGCGAGACTGTGGCCGAGAGGAACTGCTCGAGCCACAATTGGTATGTATATGCTGAGATCGATTCAGTACTGGAGACGTTGACCTTTTGCCGGTAAACGCGTTCAACAGTTCAAGAGTTGAAATTTCTGGGTTCTGTATAGGGATATCCCAAAGCGGTTAGTGCATCCAGGGCGCGAGAGCGGCAAAAAAAAAACATCGATTCTATCAAAAAGATAGAAACGCGTCAAAGGGCACAAAAATATATGATAAAACCTCTTAGAGCTTTTCATTTATATTTTTGAGCATTAAGACGCGATGAAGAGGTATTTGAGAGATATCTGGATGGCATACGGTCGAGTCGCACTCCGAGTCAGAGCCGTCCATCGTAAGGTCAACAACCATCTTCTAAACAACAACTCCAGCCTCACAATTAGTATCAAAGTGATGATATCGGTGATAGTACATTATTTAATACTTACCTGTCTTCTTCAATAATAACGTCTCTTTGCTCAACTCTTAAAAGTTAGGCTTAGCTTAATGAGTACTTAAAGCGTCTAAATAAGACAATTATTTAGAACCTCTAAATTTGAGATATTAGTATTAAAAAGAAGTAAAATTCAAAGTAAAGGCTTTAACTAACCTTAGATACTCTTAAAAGAAGAGTTTTAGAAAAGATAGACTTATTATTCTTAAGATCTGGGGAATCTAAGAGCTCTAAGCAAAGACAACAGTTTGATAAAGTGGAACTTAAAGGACAAATTTTAAAAACAAAAGTTTAGAAGCAAAATAAATACTTTAGCGATTTTACTTACTAAGCAAAATTAACTAGTAATTAATATTGTATTTTACAGCTAGTAAAATATAATATAGTTTAGTAATATCTTACTACTACAAGCTTAGACGGCTTAGAAGAAGAGTAACTTCTAAGAAGGCTTATATGGTTGGATAAATTATTATAGAAGATAAATCGGTACCGGGGCATAATAGAATACTATAATAAGACTATTAATTAGTTCTAAGTATAGCTTTAGTTAGTACCTTAGTTAGATAAAGGCTAA
>JANTQJ010000194.1:0-22998 GCA_032989685.1 Arthroderma sp. PD_2
CCTTGCTGGAGATTTACCTTATGTGCCCACTTCACTACGAGATTGGGTTATCAATCGGTTCGAGTTTATTGGACGAGCTCTAGGGATCAAACAGGCGATATGGATGGCTGCCCTGTTGAGGAGGGGTGGCATGCGTGCGTTGTTGACAACCTTGCGCATCAGTGAAGAAGACTAACGAATCCATCTGCAATGATGAGCTTTGTTTAGCAACTAATCTTGTAGCTATAGAATTATCCACTCAAGCATAAGAAGTACATACATGTATGATAGTACTAGAACTCACTCCCATCAATCTAGAGATTCAAAATATATTAAGTAGTGATATTCCAGCACGCTACTTTGATATATCATAACCCATGTCTGAAGGAATATTTAATGGAGACTTGACATAATTTCTTTTTCTCAGTTCTGCAGTCCCACGCCCGCTACAACTCATTTGCAGTAGTTGCTTTTCCGTCGACGGGGAGAATAGCTTGGACGGCATCATCAGAAAGAGATAGGAATATATTCTATCCGCCTTTCACCATCGGAAACTACCCACATTCACATCCATGGCTCTCTTTGCTCTAGCCAGATTCCTCATTCTCCTACCCACGCTACTCCTGACCGCCTCGTTGTCGGTAGAAGAAAGATGTAACGCAGAAACACTCAAATTTCCAGATGCTGAAGTAATTGCATACGTTCCAGCAGGAACAAATTTGACTCTCCCGTTCAATGACCATTCATGCAACAGGCCCAGCCAGGTAGTGCCTGTAGACATCTGCCGGGTGGCACTGTACGCTTCCACGTCTCGTAGATCCGGGGTTCACTTCGAAGTCTGGTTACCTGCGAATTGGCAGGGGAGAAGATTTCTAGCTACGGGGAACGGAGGGATTGATGGGTGTAAGTTGATATCCTGCGATATCATCAAACTGTTGCGACTAGTCTATGACCACTAGTTGGATGACTTAGAAAGAATGAATGTTCATTTTCCACTTACCGATTTTAGGTATCAAGTACGAGGACCTTGCCTATGGGGTAAAGAATGGATTTGCCGTAGTTGGCTCGAACAATGGACACAATGGCACCACTGCCGTTTCGATGTATCGAAATTTAGATGTTCAAGTCGATTTTTCGTGGAGAGCGTGAGTGTAATGTATCCTTTCTGTCGTCTGCCATTTTTTATTGCAAGATAAATTCTTATAACTGTCGAATAAAAGGCTACATACGAGTGTTGTTATCGGAAAGGAGATAGTGGTCCAGTTCTACGAAGAATCTCACTTAAAATCCTACTACATTGGTTGCTCTCTCGGTGGCCGTCAGGGGTTTCAGTCGGCAGTGAAGTTCCCCAACGACTTCGATGGGATCGTCGCAGGGGCTCCAGGGTTGGACTTCAATAACCTGGTATCATGGAGAGCAAGTTTCTTCCCATTGACTGGCACGTCAGAGTCGCCCGATTTCATTCCACCGGCTGCTTGGAAGACATATATTCACGACGAAGTACTGCGCCAATGTGACGGTATCGACGGCGTGATGGACGGGATCATCGAAGATCCCTCACTATGCCATTTCAATCCCGACGCACTGCGGTGCAAGACAGGCCAAGAAAGAGATTGCCTAACGCAGACTCAAGTCAATATCGTGCGACAAATTTTCTCTCCGTTGATCGGGAGGGATGGTAAGGTGATTTATTCCGCCATGCAGCCCGGTAGTGAAGAGCTAGCTACCACAAAACTGTACGCAGGGAAACCGTTCAGTTATTCGGATGAATGGTTCAAATACGTCGTTTACGACCCGACATGGAACGCATCAACGTTCACCGTTCATGACGCTGCTGCTGCGGATGCCCGTAATCCAGGGGACGTCAGGACATGGCCAACAATCAATGACCTGGCTAAGTTTAAAAATAAGCACGGCAAGATAATAGTCCACCATGGCGGCCAGGATAACCAGATCACGAGCTTCAACACGGAGCGATTCTATCACCATCTGATGCAATCTGGTCCGGCCGGCAGTGCTAGGCAACTTGACCAGTTTCTCCGCTTCTTCCGCATTTCCGGCATGTTTCACTGCAACGGGGGTCCAGGTGCATGGACTCTGGGACAAGGAGGTGGAGCAGCATCAGAGGGCATCGAATTCAGGAGGGAGAGCAACATTCTAGCAGCTGTCGTCGACTGGGTTGAGAAAGGGGTTGCACCAGTCACAATGGAGGGCGTCAAATTCGTAGACGACGACGTATCTTCGGGAGTTTCCTTCCGCCGAAGACATTGCAGGTCGGTTCCATCCTCCTTCCTCCAGATGCTTGATATGTTCTCCCATGCATTTTCCACGGCCGCTGGTCCAGGCTAACAATCTTGATGCAGATACCCCTTCCGCAACACTTATCTGGGGGGAGATAGTGCGAGCCCCAGAAGCTGGCTATGCCGGTAGTCGAGCCGAAGGATACGCCTTTTGAACTGGTGTGGTATCATCTTGTTTGATTTACGAGAACGGCTTGCTCGTCCCACAGTATCATCGTATAAGTAGCACAGCTTGAGTGCCCATGCCCATCCATGGGGCCTGAGCAGGGCTGGGTGCAGGATGAGGTCAAAGAGAGAGCTCCTCTGATAGAGAATGACATACAGCAGGTCATCATGTACCGACCATATAGCCCTCAGTCCTGCTAAGGCTTTCTCCTGCAATGCCCAGTCTTCAAATATCACCAGGCATTCCTCAAGCGTTATAGCCCCAAATTTATGTCAGTTCTTAAATCACATTTGATGCTTTCGCTCTTTTGAGTGGGAAGTTCTGCTTAGTCATCACTACTCAGCCTCTTTTGCCTCAGCCTCAAAAAACTTGAGACTTCAGCGATTAAGACTGAAGCAGTTTCACCAAGTCAAACAGAGACAGGCGGTCTCTAGGCGGAATCCAAGGCAAGGGTTGAGGGTAGCCGCAGCCACGTTTCCCCTTGAACACTGCAAGGAAGACATGCATGCCATGCCGGTCAGGTTATCCGTTAATTTATCTAAGAAGTCCTCCGCCATGGCTGTTTTACTCAATTCTCACGTATAAAACTGTATAGACGCTTGCTGCATAGCCCGTACCCCCAACCCACTGGCTAGTGAATCCACTGCGGCTTAAGATATCTGTCTCTGGGTTCGGGGAGAAGGATGGCCGAGAGTGAATATTATGGAATCACATCCAACAGGGTCTGCCTTGTTGGAATTCCCTAATATATGATGAAGTCATTGTCTCGCCTTCATAAAGTTATTAACTGGAAGCAGCCGGCTCCTTTTTTATCAGCACCATTTAATAACTCTAGAAGTTTCCTAGACCATCAACATTCCATCACACTCACACTTTACATTACTTCAAGGAGTCGTTCACAAGCATCAAAACATGCCGTTATTCGGATCATCCTCATCCTCATCGAGGAGGTCGCCTCTATCATTCTTTGGTCGGAATAAGGGCCTCTCTAAATCAACTGGGAATGAATACCCTCATCTGGAGCCTCCGCCAGCTTACACTCCAACCGCAGCGCCAGCTAGCTCGCCAATTGCAGCACCAAGCTTCCTAGCCCCGGCCCCAGAAAGTTCCCCGGCCGCATCGGCGGACCAGGCCGACTCGTTCCTCTCCCAGTTCGATACCGTTTTCCTCATAGATGACAGTGCGAGCATGCGTGGCGCAAACTGGCACGCGACAGAGAGCGCTCTAGCCAAGATTGCCCCGATATGCACGGCCCAAGACAAGGATGGAGTGGAAATATATTTCCTAAACCACCGTTCAGGCTCACCTTCTGGATCATACTCCAACATCAAGGACACCGGGCATGTGCGCGAGGTGTTTACCACCGTCGCTCCTCGGGGTGGCACTCCGACAGGGGCAAGGCTAATGCAAATCCTGAAACCGTACCTGAAAAAACTAGGAGAAGCGTCCAAGAGCAAGAAGTCGGATGAACGTGACCAAGCCATCCGGCCACTTAACATCATCGTGATTACTGATGGCGTTCCAACCGATGACGTCGAGAGCGTGATAGTCATGGCAGCGAAGGAGCTGGATAGATTCAACGCGGTGCCGTGGCAGGTGGGAATTCAGTTCTTCCAAGTAGGAGATGACCCCGAGGCAGCTGACGATCTGAGGGAGTTGGACGACGCGTTGGCGGGACAGCATAATATCCGTGATATGGTTGATACTGTTCCCTGGGATAGGACACAGGCCGGCGGTGGGCTTACTGCGGAGGGGGTGTTGAAGGTTGTCCTTGGAGCCGTGCATAAGAAGTACGATCGAAGGAATGCGACTGGAGGACGGCAACGGTAAACATTTTATTGACTTCAGTGGCTCTCTTCTTTAGCCTATCTTTCTCTTCCAGTTACAGAGTGACTCCTTATGCTTTAATGTTGTGTTGGCGGTTTAACTGGGTGAGTTGATAGTCATGGACTGCTCCCTACCTTCAACGAAAGTCAACACCTGATGCCCATTTCACAAGCTACAAATAATACTACTTCTTATATGTATAACTATCATTTTAATATGACACAAAGAAAAAAAAAGGATATGTATTTAAACCTCTTATAGCTTATTTAGAATACTATTTCGTCATTGCCTCGAGACCATGCTTCCAGTAGATCATATAAGGAGGCCCGGAATTATCTTCGCGGTGCCTGAGCAGAACGACCCTATGTATACAGTACTTAATAAGTCCTTGTTTTCTCCAGCTACATATTGGGACTGTGAGTATGATTCATCTACTTACATGCCCTCGTCATCCTGGCTTTCGCCAGTGTAGAACTCGATATCGATGAAGTTGGCGAAAACGTCCCCGATGTAAGCCAGGATTCCCTCCTTGATGGCGTCTATCTCTTCCTGAGAAGTACCCCTAGCTTGGAGCTCGGCCATAACCCGATTGATATAAGCTATTCATGAAGACTTGCACTTAGAATTGATATGTCCTATGCAGTAGCTACCAGCCCCTTTTAGGTAAGTAGAAGAGAAGCTTATCGCACCTCTCAGGTTACTCCTGTACCCTTTTTTATCAAATGAGGTTTTTTGGAGGCCGAACGCGGCAGCGACGGTATTCACTGGGTGTTGCACCTCAACCTCCTCATCCTCCCCGACTGAGTCTCGAGACTCTATTCATAGAGATCATGAGCATGAGGGCATCGGTGGTGGACTTTAGCCAACTAAATGTATAAAGATGAGTGGCGGAAGGGGATACGCACCTTGGTACTTTTCGTAAGGGGCCTCAACTTCGAAAGCAACACCGACATCTTTTATAGTAAATTGTTCCGAGATTAGCTCGTCTTGGAATTTGGAGACCATGTCCTATTAATATGCAATTATGCACCTCATTAGCTGGTTGACCTAAGAGTACTGATATAGGGAATGGAACAGAGGCGGCTTAAATGCCTGGGAGGCCGAGTAATCTCCTCGTAGAACACAATAGGAGCCATGATCAGAACATACCCTGTAGACAAGCATCTTGGTGGTTTTTTGAACTAGGTAGAGGCTTCTAATTCCGTAGGTAGGCTGATAAGATGGACAGAGAGGAGTGAGGCCTTGTTGCTACTTGAAATATGAAACCCAAGCTGGCAAAATCTCTCAAGAAATGGGGATTTATATAAGTACGAAAGATCAAGCGGGGTATATGCAGGCGAGGGGAATCAAAAACGAAGAATTAGGAATCAGCCTGGTAGATGCAACCGAATCAATGCAGACAAATAACTGTGCATGCAGAAATTTGATCATTATGGAACTTTTGTTTTTATTTCGTATCATCGAATTAGAAGAGAATACATACTCAGTACTAACTCACCTTTCCTCGTGGTGATAGACATGGTGGTAGTGTCCAGTTAGATGCAATGTATAACTAGAAACACGATCACTTTTGAACATGGGCCTGCCAGCTACTTGATCAATATCTGCAGGAGTAAAAGATTATTACCATAGGCCACGGAGTGCCCAGCTCGCGGCATGCAAACAGAGTCTTCTTTCACGGAGGGCGGAGAAGTGCTGACAATGTTGTTGTTGTTATCAGCGTCAAGTACGGAGTATATGGAGTATGAAGTGAATAGGCGCCGTTCAACTGATGTTGGTGAGTGGCCCCAAATTCGTTTCACAAAAAGGTGTTCCAACATCTGCAAATTGTAATCTGTGGCATGATATGAAACAGATTGGCAGCAAGGTAATCAAACATCCGATCTCGCAAAGAAGAACGTTCCCTTTTCAAAGTTGGGCGCTTAAACGACTGTGGACGCTGCGAGAGCCAACCGATGCCACAGTTTCAAGCCTGGCACCACCGAACATGAGACAGCGCATTGTTCGGTTGCTTGATGCTCTGCATAATGGAGCCAACTTTTACCTGCAGGAGATCCTCATGGCGTCGTCCAAAACATCCAATCAACGAGGCCTGGACAGCAGTTTCCAACGCCTCCTGGTGCAACAGAAATCGAATGACGAAGAACTCTCGAACTCTTCCAAACCATGTAAGGGAATCAATCCCCCTCCAACACGATCCATGGGCAAGTGGCTGACCAAGATCCGCAGTCCAAGTCGCTAGCAGGGCTTGTGGCTCTTCTCGAAGTTAAGAACTGCTAGTTCCGTGTGAATCCCTGCAGGCAACGGGCGAACGACGCTGGCTGACTGGGTGAGCCAGGTAAATATAGCATTACCCACAGCCAATTTTACGGTGAACTGGGGGTGATGAAGCTCGCTAAGTGGCCATATCCCCCTGGCCAGCGCAAGTGGACAGGAAGCCCGCCTTTCTTGCCCGGCCGAAGCCCATTGGCCTTCTCGTTTTATTAGCCATGGCCCTGGCAGTTCTCCCAGTCGCGGCTTCAAAGCTTCCTGAAACGAGAGCTGGATGTTGGGAAAGGGAGTTTCAAAACATCAAAGGTTCAATTATAGAATCATTTGCATTGAATTCGCAGGGACTCTGGAGCTGCGATCAGAGAGCTGGGCCGTCAAAGCTCTCGCATAAGAACAGCTTTCTCGGTGCTCGCAATGAAGAGCTCGCAGTCACCGGAGGAGCTCGAAGCAGTCGGTCTCGTCCTTTGAATCTTCGCTCTTTGGACATTTCCTTTGAACCTGGCATAAAGGTCATTTAACCTATCTATTCTTTCTCTTCATTCATTCATTGCTCGCCTGGCTGGTTCCGGCTCATACGCTATTTATTCCTCCTCGTCCCATTGGTCTATACTTGGTTATACTTGGTCGCATTCAAGATGGCTACTCCATCAGCTACCACGACTTTGATGACCTTTCTCGTGTAAGTCAATTTTGGGAGAGACTGACAATCATGGGACGGAGCTAATGGAGAGCAACAGACGCACTCCTCCAACTACCCGGTCCGTAAGCCTGTTTGGTTCATGGGACAACTTTGCCAAAGGATATCGCATGGAGAAAGACTCGCGCACTGGTAGAGGCCATTGGAAAGGATGTCACACTTTTACCAATATAATTTGTGATGGCCATGGCAACCCGATCTACCCAGGCCGGGATGGAGGCTTGAAGATGGGAGGGACTTACTGGTACTATGTATGAAACACCCCCGGTTGCTCGTCTGAAGAAGGATATAGACTCACTGACAATGACCAATAGTATATCTTGGACGATGATTTTGACTTCTACAACGAGTCTGAGGCCTGGACTACTTCATGTCCTTTACTACCAGGGCAGCCACTCAATGTGCTTAATGTCCCTATATACCTGCCTCCCGCCATCTCTTCCCATGGCCGCAACGACAGCACAAGCTCTCAGCTATCTTCCCAGCAGACCATGAACCCAGAGGATAAGTATGTCAACCCACGGCCACCACCGCGCCCTCAACTCCCACGCCTGGCTACCTCTCCAGCTGCTCTTGCGCCACATGAAACCCGTGGTTCTCCCATATCACCAGCTGCCGTACATCCCACGCACGGTAGAAGCTTCTCTCAGCCTCGCGCAGCCAGTCGCAAGTTCAAAGTAGGCGGGAAGCTGTCTCTCGATCTAAAATTGCCGATGAGCAGTCTTGCTCCCAAATCTTCAAGCCTTCGTACTGCATTTTTGAACCGTGTCTCTCCTCGTTCTGCCAGCCATGAGAACCCAGAAATATATACGAAGCAGGTGGCGCCGGTGCCTGAGATAGGCCTGATTCGGAGCACGCCTGTTCTCGGTTCTGCCCATCACAATCAGGTCAAGGGCTATCATCTACGACCAGAGTATCCTGGCACATCCTCGTCTACTTCTTCAGCTTTAGCATCGCCATGTGGCTCACCAGCCGACCTTGTCATTGACGACAGGCTCCTTGCCCCTCGTGGCTTCGACGGCAATAGCACCGGGTTGGCGCCCTCACATCCTACCAGCCGCGGTCGTGACCAAAGCCGCTCTAGATCCAGAAGTCCATCCCAGACTCCTCTTAGGAATTCCGTAAGCTACGATACCAACTCCCAGTCCTCAAGCACACACAGCTCGACGGTAGAAGTCCCCTGCAAACTCGACGTCCACGAGTCCACCGCTCCCTCTCCCATAGACCTCTACTCTAAACGTCTGCCCACACTCCCCAACAGCCCTTCCTCCGTCATAGATGAAATATACGGCTCCATGTGGACCTCTGCCTGCCCACCGCTGGATCTCGAGCATCTAAACAGCCACTTCTCCAGGTCTACCGTCGACTCATCTCCCCAATCCCCACTACTTCCAGGCGGTAGTCGGTTCTCTGAATGCAGCACAGACACAGAGATAGTGTCTCCGTGTTCTATGACGTCCTCATCGACATTCAATAACGAGGCGATTTCACCAGCAAACTATGATTTCTCAACGAGTACGTCACTGGATAGTAACTTGTCGGACATCGATGGAGGGACAAATGGAGAGTCGGATCCCCAAAATTACATGGATAGTTTTGGGATTTCTGACCTTCATATTGATCATCAGTACATGAACGGGGTCAAAGAGGAGCCTCCGTTTTCGTGGATGACGTCGGATCCTTTCAGTGATGAGAAACCCAGTCAGACAAGGTCTGCTCACTCATCGGCAGCACTCAGCCCCAGAGCTCAAGGCTTCAAATCCAATGAAGACCATGCCGAAGTTACGATACAGAATATGATGCAAGAGTTGATTGATGAAATGGGCTATCTCGGGAATATGATTGATGCTCATCCCAACCAGTTCTAAATATGCTCTCATTTCCCACCTTAGCCATTTGCTATTTCATTTAGGTGCATCTCTGCTAAATTCTTGGTGTATATATCTAGCAGGGTAGGCGTTTGGGACTCTTTTTGTCTAGTTTCTTTGTTTGGTGTAGCTTAAAAGCATTCTTTTCGATAGATAATAGTGAAGGCTATCGAATATCTAGTTAGCAATATTCATACCATCTACAAGGGTATCTCAACAGTTTCATCTTCATGAAGTATGCGTGTAGTATATGTTGTAGTTTTTGGATTATAGGGCATCGTTGATGGAATTTCAAGCTATCCATACAAAATCGAGCATATCAGGTCTACTAGAATCGAGATACCGATTGACTCTAGTAAAACAAGAAGTGTAGAATAGGATAAAAATAATTGGCCCGGTGCTCAAGACAAGCTGCTGGAACAAACTGTCAACCACATCTTCGTTCGATCCCAAATTCAATTGTCGCGCACAACTCCAACTTCAACCACAACGGTTCTAAGATCAAGATAAACTACACAACTTCATTCCCCCTCCATGCATGAACATCAACGATAAACCAGCTATAGTTGAGTGCCAGCTACAGTTGAGAGTGAAGATAAATATATACCCTCGGTACCGTTAGGTGCGCGACAAAGTGGCTTGACTGGCGCCCGCGATGGCTTCACCAGAAACCACAACCACCGTCGCGGCCGACACAGAGCCGCCAGTCCTCAACTCTGTGGCCGAAAAGGAGCTCTCTGCAAGATGCAAGCCACATGCGTTTGCGTACTGTCCGAACATGGACCTGGTCGCTGTCGTGACGGAAGACGAGCAGTTGAACGTCTACCGGCTGAACGGACAGCGGGTGTTTGGCGGCGCGTATGGGCTGGGAGAAGATGAGGGAGAGGGAGGCATTGTAAGAGCTATCGGACTGAAATGGAAGGAGAATGGTAATTCATTCTATATTCTACCTGGTCGAGGTACTGGTTGCTAAATGTTTGGAATAGGACGTGTGCTGGCCGTTGCATGCTCGGATAACAAGATACGCCTGCTGAGCTCGTACAGTGGGAAGATGGTACATAGCCTCAAGGCACAATCTCCGCCGATACCTTTTTCGCTACCGCAGAGGTCTCCTGGGACTGTCTCCTGCATTGGATGGGGGGTCAGTTTCGCGGAGACAAGGAGTCTATTGAAAAACTTGAAGGACCCAGAGGGAAAGCTATCTCTGGATGACCTGTTGATGTCTGATACAAAATTATCCTCTCACCTGGGATTTTTAAAAGCAGATTTACCGCGTGAACTATCGTTGTTGGATATTGAAGGGTCGCTGCCCAAGTTGAGTACGCTACCGTCTACAGGTGACGAGTATGTTTAGCCCTACCCTTATATTCGTTGATTTTATACTAAATCCGGTTTTCTAGCGATGATGTCTTCAGTAGCAGAGTATCTCTTGATTCTATTTTTCATTCGCCTGTGAAGAATCCAGGGGACTCCGTGGACGTGTTGCTTGCCGGACTGGACGACGGCTCACTCCATATGAGAATCTTCGAGAGTTTCGAGATCGGTTCAATTGACGTCTCCAATTCATTGAACGGTTCTGAGAACGATAGCAGCAATAAAAATGGCAGTGGTAGATACAAAGCTCTACTCCATGCCTCCCATCCGATGAGCTCAACCCATGCCCTTCTCTTCCAGAACGACGCCGGGATGAAGCTCCTAAATCTAGATCTACGATTCATCACAAAAGCAGGCAGGTATCTTCCCCTACTCGCATCGAAGGTCACCCAGTTGCAGAATCTATTGCGGTATATCAAGCAGGTTCAAACACAGATCCATTTAGAGTGGAAGAATGCGCGAGAACTACCTATCCGATACCTACGAAATATAACCGAGGAGTTACAAAAACACTGTAATTGTGATTTTGTCACAGCCACATATCATCTAATCGTTACGGGGGACTGCTTTGCCCCGTTAAAGGAGTTCCTTGTCGACATCATTGGGGATCGGGTATGTTCTCCTCTTCGGTTGATGGCTGTCCACCAACTAATCACTGTGCTAGGGACATAAACGCTGGGAAAAGGTGGTGACTAGCGGCTATGAAGCTCTCCGGCGCCTCACTTACGAATGCCTAATGCCAGCCCTGGAACGCTGCGGCGTTCTCCTGAGCAGACTAATGGGGCTCTCCAAGTATCACCGCATAAGCCCCATCCTAGGCCTCGAAACGACGTATCTAAAAGAGTGTGTTGCAACTCTAGACTGTCTGAGCCTGCTGGCACACAAGGTCGTGCTTCATAGCGGAGTGGAACTAAAGGAATTCCATGCCTTTTCAGAATGGATGCAGCATGAGATTAAACTACTGGCTGCAGACCCGTCGTCGTCGACGGTGGATGACCTGATGGAGAAGACAGATGCAGTTGATTATGGGATGACGCTGCGCTACGTGAAGGGAGCATTGACGTCCAGTGCACTGCAAGGATTCATTCAGATGCCTGCTTCAGATGGGGAGAAGCAATGGGATATCGACGTGCAGGATGGAACGTTCTACAAGGAGTATAAGAAGGTGGTCTCGCAGTATGAATCGCAGCAGACGGTTGAAGGGCTGTCGATACCTATGCTAGGTGATCTGACCGCCCGACTTACGGCGCAGTGCGACAGAGTGTTTAAGCAGATTGCAGAGACGCAGCGGAGGGGGACGCTGTTTCGGTCGACTCTCAAACTAAGCGAGGACTGTGACGATGCGGTCCTGGACATGGCGATGAACTTTGAGGTGCGTACATCAGACTTACCCTTGCATCGCGAAAAAGCTGACAAGGCGGCCTTTCTTTCCCAGGAGTACGAGGGCGAGAGTCTACCATCCGTCTATATTGCGTCGAAATCACGGACTATTGCGCATAGATGTAGGTTCCTTCATCATGCTATGTATACTACCTGCGTCGTCCAGAGCCTAACCGAGTAACAGTCTACATCTACCGGAACATCCTTAGCATCGTAAACGGAGTCAGCTCGACAAAGGCCAGCCTCCTGGCGACCGTCGACCTTGGCTCAGGCAGCATCCGCGACCTCAAGTTTGTGGAAGACGGCACCCTGATGCTGCTATGGAGCTCTAAAGGTAAGCCAGTAGCCGCTGAAGAAGCAGAAGCACCTAGAACTTCCTCCATTCTTATATGAAACACCACTCACTGACCTCCCCCCACAGTATCAAAAGCATCCTGGCACCTCGTCAGCGTGCCCTATCTCCCCAGCAAACATGCCAGGCTCGAGATAGACTTCGCACCCGTCGATGAAGGCCTGGTTATGAGCCTCGACGTCCTGGCTGGGCTGGTTTGCCACACTTTCTCGCAGGCAGCCGCCGGAGAGCCAGCCCATCTCGCGGTCAACGGACGCAGGGGACGGCGAGTCGTGTGTGTGTTGTATGCAGACGGACGCCATTACTCTGTCCTTGACCTGGACAGCGCCCTTGACTAGACTGTTAGACGTAGACATCCCTAATATCAAAATAAATAGCTGTTCTAATACGGTAAAAGGGTCTCCCGAAAAAACCTCCTGCAGCCCTGCGACCAACCTGCGTAAAGAACCAACATCGCCAGCTCCAATCCCTAGATATCAACTCCCACAAGCTTCAACTTTTTAAACATCTTCTGCTTCTTCAACTACTTCTCATCGTGGTGTGTTTTATTCCTCCTGGTCGCGGGGCAACTTTGGGGGGGAAGAATCCGACCAGAGCTAAGAGAGCGCCCACCCTCGCCCATTTTTTTTATTTTATTGTTGTCAACAAACTGTTTTTCTTCCTATATTTTCTTCATCCTCGCTCGCTCCTCCATCTCACGCCCAATTACTCCTCGCTGTCTCCTCCTGACGCCGTGTTCTTCGCTGCCAGGACGCTTCTCGCAACTCGTCTTGTCCTGCTCGCTCTTCTCGTCCGTCCGCCCTCCTCTTCCTCCACCCAGATAGAGAGAGATAGAAGATACCACAGCAACGCGCAGGGGGCAAAAAAAAAGAGAACTCCCTTTTTACGAGCTCTCGATCCCTCTTCTTTTCCTTTTCCTTCTTCCTTCTTACGCTCCTTTCTCCTACTCGTGAAACGCTTCTAGCTGTGCTCTTCCATCATGGATGTCAATCAGGTGTTGGCCAGCACCCTCTCTGCCGGTACGTAGGCTGCCATCTCAACCACGAAGAACTCCCCCAAAAGAACCACTCCCTGAAGACCCTCAAGAACTCGACTGATCTGGTGCCCTCGTTCTCGTCTCACAGATGCCGCTACTCGTCAAAACGCAGAGCAGCAGCTACTTCACGCCGCGGAGGTCGACTTTGTGCGTTTCCCCCTCCCCCGACCTTGTCCTGGCTACACATCCACCCACCCCCCAAAAAGTCGCCTGTCTATATCAAACTAACCATGTTTATTACTCTCCATGACAGGCCGGATACCTTACGACCCTAGCCAGTGAGCTTTCGAACGAAAATGCTGCCTCGGCGATCCGAACAGCCGCGGGTCTCGCACTCAAGAACGCTTTTTCCTTCCGAGATATCGCCCGCCTGAGAGAGGTACAGGGACGATGGGCACACGGCGTCGACCAGCAGGTCAAGAAGAACGTCAAGGAGCTGGCTTTGAAGACGCTGGCCGCCTCTGATGCTCGAGCCGGTCAGTCGGCTGGTCAATTCATAGCCTCCATCGCGGCCATAGAACTGCCCCGCAATGAATGGCAGGACCTTATGAACCTGCTCGTCCAGAACATTAGCACAGGGTCAGACCACCTCAAACAGGCGTCCCTGACCACGATCGGCTTCATCTGCGAGTCTGACGAACCCGATCTCCGCGAGAGCCTCAACGCACATTCCAACGCCATCCTCACCGCTGTCGTGCAGGGAGCGCGACGGGAAGAACAGAACCCGGACGTGCGAAATGCAGCCATCTCTGCGCTCAGTGATGCTATCGAGTTTGTGCGCTCGAATTTCGAGAATGAGGGCGAACGGAACTATATCATGCAGGTTGTCTGCGAGGCTACACAGGCAGACGATACGCGGATACAGGCCGGTGCTTTCGGCTGTTTGAATAGGATTATGGGCATTTATTATGATAAGATGCGCTTTTACATGGAGAAGGCGCTGTTTGGATTAACGATTATGGGTATGAAGAGTGACGAAGAAGATGTGGCCAAGCTCGCTATTGAATTCTGGTGCACCGTTTGCGAGGAAGAGCTTTCCATTGATGATGATAATAATGCGGTATGTTGCCTTTTCATTCCCCTCTCCTTATATAACACATCATACTGAGCATCCTTTTCAGGCGCAGTCCGAAGGGTCGACAGAAGTCCGGCCGTTCTTCAGCTTCGCCCGCATCGCCTGCCGAGAGGTCGTCCCTGTCCTCCTGCAGCTAATGACCACCCAAGATGAAGATGCCAGTGATGATGATTACGACGTTTCCCGCGCCGCCTACCAAGCTCTACAACTGTACGCCCAGACCGTGCAGGCCGAGCTTGTCGGGCCCGTTCTCGAGTTCGTCGAGCAAAACCTGCGCAGCGAAGACTGGCACCATCGTGACGCCGCCGTCTCTGCCTTTGGCGCCATAATGGACGGACCAGAGCATGAAACTCTCGTCCCCCTTGTCCGCCAAGCGCTTCCTGTGATGATCACCATGATGGAAGACAAGGTCGTTCATGTTAGGGACTCGACTGCTTATGCCCTCGGTCGAATCTGCGATTACTGCTCTGGCGCGATCGAGGTTAACGTGCACTTGCACCCGCTGATTTCGTGCCTCTTCAATGGCCTGGCCAGCAGTCCTAAGATTGCCGGATCTTGCTGTTGGGCGTTGATGAATCTTGCGGATCGATTTGCGGGTGATGCTGGTGCGCAGACTAACCCCCTCAGCAAGCATTTCCAGGATAGCGTCACTTCGCTTTTATCCGTTACTGAGAGGTTTGTCTCTTCCTCTCTGGTCATGAGTATGGATTCTTTATACTGACTTAATTGTTAGATCCGATGCGGACAATCAACTACGAACCGCTGCATACGAAGTGCTAAACTCCTTCGTGACCAATGCCGCTAATGACTCGCTACCAATCATCGCTACCCTATCTGATGTCATTATTCAGAGATTAGAGCAGACCGTGCCAATGCAGCAGCAAGTTGTCAGCGTGGAGGACCGTATCACCTTGGAAGAGCTACAGACCAGCTTGACCAGTGTCCTCTTGGTACGCCCTGATTCTTTCATTCTTTCATGTCGACGATGCAACAACTAACCAGCGCATTAGGCCATTGTCCAACGCTTGGAAGCTGAAATAAAACCACAAGCCGACCGTATCATGACTGTCCTCCTTCAGGTGTTGACTACCATCCCTCCAAAGTCCAGTGTGCCAGATACCGTCTTTGCAACTGTTGGTTCCCTCGCCAGCTCACTGGAAGCCGACTTCATCAAATACATGGAACCATTCAGCCCATTCCTCTACAATGCTCTTGCAAACCAGGAGGAGCCTGGTCTCTGCGCCATGGCCATCGGTCTCGTCAGCGACATCACTCGCTCACTAGGAGACAAAGTCCAGCCCTTCTGCGACGCATTCATGAACCATCTCCTCAACAATCTCCGAAGCAACAGCTTGTCCAACCAGCTCAAGCCCGCAATCCTCGAAACATTCGGCGACATCGCACAGGCCATTGGCTCACACTTTGAAACCTACCTCTCTGTCGTTGCGCAGGTCCTCCAACAGGCCTCCGCCGTCACTGCCAGTAGCGATGTCTCGTACGACATGATAGATTACATCGTGTCCCTGCGCGAAGGAATCATGGACGCTTGGGGCGGTATTTTACTTGCTTACAAGGGCGCTCCCAACGTCAATGTCCTTCAACCTTACGTCGAATCGATTTTCCAGCTCCTCCACCTCGTGGCGCAAGAACCGTCTCGCAGCGAAGGCTTGCTACGTGCCAGCATGGGTGTCATCGGCGACCTAGCCGAGGCCTTCCCCAACGGCGAATACGCATCGTTCTTCCGCAACGACTTCATCTCCGCGTTGATAAGGGAGGCCCGGACGAGCCGCGAGTTTGGACCACAAACTATCGAGACTGCTCGCTGGGCTAGGGGACAGGTTAAGCGCCAAATCGGCCTTGCTACTGCTGCTTCAATGTCCTAAGGCATTCTGTGAGAACAGATGTCGTATGACAGGTTCAATACAACTTTGCATCGACACAGTTCAGTGCTTTCGTACCCCCCAAGTCACTGCTAGAGCTGGCCGCTGCCATTGAAAAAGCGTATACGAGAACGGTTATACAGACGGCCTTTCAATCGCCCTTTGAACGCACCCGAGCATGGCACGCCCTCGCTCTATCCAGCTCCTAGCCCGCCCTAGTTGATAACTGCTCCTCGTTCCACCAAACCCATAAGCATTCGCATCATATCGCATTGTCCCGCCCCCCAACCCTCTGCCTGCCCACTACCCGGTACCCTTATCGCGCGCCCTTGGCGCCCAAAAATTCATGTATGCCCCCAAAATCATGTATCCATTTTATTAAAAAATTAGACCCGCTATATTGTAGAGAAAGGGTTTGATTTGGAAATAGCATCGTTCTTCCCCTTTCTCCCTCTTTTTCGTTATTTTATTTCCTCGTTATGCACCAGCGAGCATCGGCCAGAAGTGATATGAATGACTTGTTTTGTACCTTTTCAGGGGAGTGTATGGAGAAAAAGAAGGAGAGAGGTCTTTTCCTTTATAAGTTTCTTACTCGTTCCCTATCTCTACTTCCTTCCCCCCCAAACTCCCCCCTTTGACTGGTTTCATTCTTCCAATTCCACCATTTTTCGCATTCCGTTGACTAGACACATTCATGTCCCCCCTTTCCCCCTTTCCAACCCCCCAGCACCACATCTATCTTACCTATTTATCTATCGGTTCCTATGTCATGCCCCATCCACCCATATTTAACTTATTCGCCTTAATCGTCCATCAGTAATAACACACTCGATCTGGCCTGTGGCGGCAAAGCTAATAATTCGTCACGATTCTTCCCTCGTTACATAAGATAGTACATCCTTGAACATAGCCTTGTAAATTCGATGCTGCAGCCTTGATGCCAGGATGAGGGCTGTTTCATCATACAGTCTGGCCTTGGCTTGCAGCGTATGATATCAAACATCAATTAACTCATCATATATCTCAACCAAGGTCAGCGATCAGTATAAACAATGCCTCCGCGAATACAGATACAAATACTGTCTGACCTTCACCTAGAAGTTGGCAAGCAATACAGCTCGTTTCAAGTACCCGTTGCTGCACCATATCTGATCCTCGCGGGCGACATTGGCCAGCTTCGCGACTACAGCGACTATCTACAGTTTCTCAGCGTACAATGCCGCCAGTTTGAACAAGTATACCTGGTCCTTGGAAACCACGAGTTCTACGGCGTCTCTCGTCAAGAAGGCCTGAGACTCGCTGCATCTCTAGAACAGGAACCAGAGCTACAGGGCAAGCTCTCTATCCTAAACCGAACACGAGTCGAGCTTCCAGGTTTCCCCAACATAACGCTGTTGGGATGCACGCTGCAGTCTAGAATACCCCCGGAATCAGTGCAGGCGGTCAGCGGCCGGGTCAAGGACTTTTATCGTATCAAGGATTGGTCTATTGGAGACCATAACGCCGAGCACGAGAAGGACGCCGGATGGTTGGCAGAGCAGATCACAAGCCTGAGACGTGAAGAGACAGCCGGCCGCGGGGGATCAAGAGATATCATCGTCATCACACACCATGCGCCTTGTATCAACGAGAGCAGCCGGCCTGAACATGTACAGAATCCATGGACTTGCGCGTTTGCAACCGAGCTGCTTGACCAGGCTCTTTCTCCTACCAACGCCGTCTTTTCTCAGGTGCAATACTGGGTCTTTGGACATACACATTATACCACCAGCTTCGTCAAGGCCGGCGTCAGGCTTGTGAGCAACCAGCGTGGCTATACACTTGGTGATAGAAGCCTAGACGAGTTCGATCCTCGAATGACTATATCACTGTAGCCTATGACAACTCCTTTCCTCTCTCTTCTTTATCTTCTCTACCCTTTCCGTCCCTTTATTCTCTATATCTTCTCTTTATATCATCTTTATTATATCATCTTTATTATATCATCTCTTCTTCTTCTTCTTCTCTTCGCTATGAACAGAAGGAGTATCACGTGATACTAGGGCAAAAAGGAAGGAAAGCCCTAAGTCTTGGCACGCACTTGCCAACTTCGAGAGAAAAAAAAACATCGCGAACTTTTTCTCTTTCTTTTGCTTCTTCTTCGTCAACTCCAAACAACACCAACTCTTCGTCAATTCCATCAATCGAGGTATGTGATAAAAATATTCTTGCTCTGCTGCTCATTTCGATGCCCTTTAGCTAGCCTGGGGGAAGGCAATCATCGCCGAACGACCGAGGAGACTGGATCTCCATTGTTGGACCACGATGATACGCATTCCCTCTGTACACGGCACGGGCTGAAGAACCCTATTCCTCACCGTCAATCACTCTCGAAAGAGACGGTTGGCGGGTGGAAATGATGATAAAGGGCACTCTTTGCGCTCTGAAAGGCTGCTGAAGGCTAACTCGATCAACCCTCTTTCTTTTTTATTTTTTCTCGTCTTTTCTCGTTTCTGAAATCTCCTCTGGGATCGAAAGAAGAAGAAAGGATGAGAGAAAATAAGAAAGATCTGGGAATTCTCTACTATAGATACCTCATCTCCAAAACAAACTCGTTTTCGATTTGAGAATCTCAATTCTACAATACCGCCAAGATGGTTAAGACTAGTGTTTTGAACGATGCGCTCAACGCCATCAACAACGCCGAGAAGGCTGGCAAGCGTCAGGTCCTCATCAGACCCAGCTCCAAGGTTATCGTCAAGTTCTTGTCCGTCATGCAGAAGCACGGTATGTACTGAAACGAGCCCTTCGAAGTTCTTGCGTCTCAGTCTTTGTCCTCTTTTTCTTGTATCCCTTGCGATGTATCTGCATTCTTCCCCCGTCGGGCTGATAACTAGGCGGTTGTTTCGAATTTAACCCACTCTACAACGTCCGCCCTTTAAGTGTCCGATAGATTGAAATAATTTCATATTGGCGATGATCTTACAAGTTTCTTGTCTTGTCAAAGCTTTTGTTTTTTGATGTCTTATGATTTGCAACGTTTAATTCATCGCCACATCCCATACCTTTCTTAACTGACAAATATATCTGTCTATAGGCTACATTGGTGAATTCGAGGAAGTTGATGACCACCGATCCGGCAAGATCGTCATCCAGCTCAACGGCCGGTGTGTATCTCCTTTCTAAGCTGATCAAATGAATAGCTTGCTAATCAGATCTCCTTCCCTACTATAGCTTGAACAAGACCGGTGTCATCTCTCCCCGCTACAACGTTCAGCTCCGTGAGCTCGAGAAGTGGGTTGTCCGACTCCTCCCATCTCGTCAGTTCGGCTACATCGTCCTCACCACCTCTGCTGGTATCATGGACCACGAGGAGGCCCGTCGCAAGCACGTTGCTGGAAAGGTCATTGGTTTCTTCTACTAGACTCTTTCTCGGCTTCTAGCTAAATAAAAAAGTGTTCAATCAACGGAACCGGGGATACCATGGCGTTTTTTCTGTGACTGAGCGGGCGCTATACATTCTATATGATTTTAACGATGTATCCAATTCTTCACGACATTCAATCGAAGCATCAATGCTTTTTTAGATAGTGAGAAGCAAATCCCTAAGCACTCCATCTAGATCTTTGAATGCTATGGTTATCCCTTGTCGAAACTTCATGTCCTATCTCTTTCTCTCACTCGCCCACATTTACACTTCTGCAGTTTTTGCGTTCTCCAGCAGGGTCTAAGGCTTGATACCTGTAGTATTAACTTGTTAGCGTAGGAATGGGGTGACAGACATTTCTTTCTTTGCAAACAGGTGGTAGAGGGGATGATATAGACTATTTTTATATACGGTCGAATTAATAATTCATCATGTGGTATATTCTAATTAACATCTTAAATCTATGCAGCTTCGTAACTAAGTCTATACTTGATGTCATCAGTGTATGTCCAGACTCTAATGATAAGGATAAGGATAGCAATGAGGGAGGCTTCTATGGGTATCAAAGCTTGGTAGATGATCGAGAGGAGTCTTCTTTCGACCCAGAGTCCACCACAACTATGGGCGTAGGCATTGAATTAAAATCTTCTTCGCCGTGGAAATGCCTAGCGAGGGGCAAAGTTTGGTTAGCAAATGAGATATAAATATAGGAGAGCAATTGAATAGCATACCAGCCCCTTTCTGCTCCGTTACTTAAAAATCCACATTCTCCATTAACGACGCAGTCCCATCCACCGCCAACACCTCTTTCGCCACGCCAGGAAGGTATTCTCTTTCCAGAAATGGTTTGATTGCTCTCGTGGGTTTCGCTCCCCCGAAATGGCGCTGGCATATCAGAACTTTGGTTACGCCTCCTAAACGTACTCAATCCCGCCGTAAAGACTTTGAAATCTTCAGTGGATGAGTCGTCTGGCATATGCCCCGTCAAAGTCCGACCCATAGCTATCAACGGTGCAGCGTGAGCACATATTATGATCGCATAGCTTTCCTGCACATCTTCCGGATGTGTGCGTTCATATTCGTCGATTTCGCTATCTACATCAGCAATGATAGCTTCTAGTGTGGTCGCCACACGGTCATGGAGTTGGGATATTGTCTCTCCGCTTGGACTTGGGCGAACATGTGCGGTATAGGACGAGGAGATGAGCGCAGGGAATAAAGGCTCAAGGAGGTCGAATGATGCGGGTGACGGGTGCGTGAAGAAAGAGGAAGACCCGAACCATTCCCTACAGTAACGTTAGCTGAAAGCGCCCATGAAAAGAGTCCGTCAGTCAAGGAGAAAGGGGCGAAGTGTCTCCAAACACCTACCCAAGTCCATTCTCCATCCGGACATCTAGATCAACATTTCCCTTCTTCTCATGTTTTTGAAGGTCCTTCAACGCTTCCACCGTCGGCTGTATGGTTTGTAGACAGCGGTAGAACGGACTGCAATATATTCTGCAGGGCTTTGGTTTGAATTCCGCGCTGCTAACGTGAGCTGCTAATTCATGCGATTGCTTGACGCCAGGCCCAGTTAGGGTCGGGTCGACAGGTATGCCGGTCGGAGTAGGGTAGTGGGCATGATACGTGCCCGTAGAGAGATCTATGGACCAGTTTAGACGAAGCTGAATTGGTTATTTGGATTGTCAATATGGAGATTAAAGAAATAACCTGGGGTCTGGGAAATCGCGGGGGTGGTGATAATAGAAACAGGGGATGGGAGATGGTTCAAGGACGTACGCCATGCCTGGTCAAGTAGATAGTATCAAGGGGCATTTGAGGCCAGATAATCACTGCGCAGAATCCCTTGTGTTCTATATTCTGAAGTTATAGTGCTTAATGAGAACAACTGTCTCGTTGGGAGCCGATGAAAGAATATAAAAAAAGAGTCGCGCGAATATTAGCTTCTCACTGCTGCCGAGGTTCCCCAGATCTACCAAAATTTGCCCAAAGTACAGTTATAGAGTGTAAAGTACAACTATTAGCATATAGTTGTACGCATGAACGGTTTACAATTCGGATTCTGTTGGAAGAGATATATTACAAGTAGAAAGACGCTGTTAGAACGCTGCCGAAGGGTATACACCAGAAGTCGCACGTTAAAAGAAAAGAAAAAACTGGAAAAGGGGACAAGTCACTTTAGAGACCGGGTTCTCATGCAAAAGTTATATTGTCAAATGAGTTATCCAGGAGCCGAAGAGCGACTTTAATATTTCCTGCTATTGCTCTACTTCCGCCGGCTGGCCCTCTCCGAGACGGTGATCCCCCGTTTGTTCGCCCAGTGTATTACGCTCCTCTACAGCAGCATCGGCATCGGCATCCTGTTGAGCAGCTTCATTATCTTGCTCCTGCCTGGCACGCTCTTCATTCTCTCGGGCAGCGTTCGCAGCGTTCATGGTAGCTATTTGCCGTTCACTAATTCCGGGTACAAGGGATGCAAGGAAAAGAGCAATTCCCCTCTCGATGGCTCTGTTTCTTTGCCAAAAGCCCGTATATGTGCCACGAGCTTGGGGCGCCTCTTGTTCGTTTGTGCGCGGACGGCTACCTGTTCGCCTCCGTAAAGCTCCTACCTGTTCATCGTTTGCATCTTGCCTCCCACGGGGTGGTTGGGCGGGGACCGGTTCTACTGGTAAGAGGCCTTCGATGTGACGTCGAACAGGGGTGAAGACATTTCTTCGAATTTGCTGGGGAATATCGGTTTCAGAAAGACAAGCCCAAGCAACGGCGAGGGTGACGAGAAAAACGCGGAGCCAGCTTCCAGAGTCGCTCAAAATGTAGCAAAAGAAGTAGAGCCGTATGAATAGCCAGATTGCCCTTATCGCTCTAACAAGGGTAGCCCCTCTTATAATAACACCATTTCGGTTTCGAGGGTGCAAAAAAGCGGGATTCAAAGGTGGGTTAATGTTTACATGTCGTGCTGCAGCATTTGGAGTGAAAGATAGAGCCGGCGGTAGGAAGTGGGTGGTAGTAGCTCTGCTAACAGAGGCAGGATGGGAATTCGTTGGAGGGATTATGATACCCTGATAACCTGAGGGAGATACCACCAGATATGGGGTGTTCCGGGAAGAGCTGGATGCCACCGAGTGATTTGGCGACGTCCGTTGGCTTGAAGATTGGTTCTGGTTTCTAACTCTCATAAGTCGAAGCTGGTCCGCACGAGTAGCCAGATTTGACACCCGTGTGATCCATCCCTCTATTGGTACATCTCGAGGCTCGAGGAGGCTGCGGTGTTGCTCGTCGAGGTGCTGGTACAACTGGTTTCGCGCAGCTGATATTTCATCAACTCTTGGAATAACCCCCCCTTGTAACTGGCTCTCCATTGTGATGATGTTCCGCACCACAAGGCCC